>VYZX01021382.1:44035-55919 GCA_013401335.1 Brachypteracias leptosomus | reverse complement strand
AACCTTAAACCACAACAGCAAGTGAGTGCTTCTCTCTATTGCAGGGGCTGGTTTTAGTCCCTTATGTTGGGGTTTTTTTGAGGTTTGTTGGTTTGTTTTTTTTTTTAATTCAGATTCCTTTTCTCTAGAAGCTGGTGTAGTCTTCTATAAAAACTGCCAGCAGAGCTGCTGCAACTTCTGCAAAGAATTACCACGTTACATTATCCCATCCGATTCCCTGCATTAAGTTTCTGAAAAATGTTGCTAAACTTTGGCTGTTTGGACCAATGTTTCTTCTCTTGAGCAGGTCTGCAGGAATAGGAGAGAAGCTTTATCAGAAGGGGTTCAAGGAAGTCAGGATTAAACCTCAAGTTTATAAATTTTTTTGCTGGAGTTATGACTTGGATGGAAACCTCATTCTCTAGGTGTGGCTGAGACCAAGATTACATGAGGAATTGGGTGACTGGGGTGGGAAACTGTGGAAGGCAACAGTCTGCCAAAGGGATTGGGACCAAGCGGAGTGACGGGAGGATGGAGACAAGGGTGTTGTGAAAATATATGCGTGGTTGAAGCGCTCAGTTACTATGGGGATGTGCAACACCACATTCACCACTGAGGAAATAAATCCTGCACTCACAGCAAGGCTTTGATACAGTGAATAACAGAATGCGCCACTCTTTTCTGGGTGGAGGGAGAAAATATGTAATATCTGGGGGAAGGTCTCTTTAGGGAAAAGAGTAAGCAGTCACGTAATGGGAGATGGTATCAAAATGCATACGCATGAGCAGGCAACACTATAGTGTAAGAGGCAACTTGAATCCTGGCTTTTTGCTAACTTTTCAGTGTTTGGCTTTGGAGCCTTAATGTTCTTCCATATGGCTTTTTTGAATATAATATAATAAAAGATAATATACATTGAATATAATATATGTGTATAAATAAATATCCTATAGTGGAGCCAAGGCTGCCATGTGATGTTTAGTAGACTTTAAAGCAAATTATCTTACATTTTAGTTGGGTTTTCAGTTAGATTGAACTAGCAACATTGTAAAAAGGGACCTTTTCAGCATTTTAAAATATATCCCTCAAGATTATTTCAAGTTACGGCAAACGGATTGTGTTGGGAATGTGTTCATGTTCTTAAATTCAATCAGTAATCTGTGTAAATTCATTTTAGTCTGTGGGTTTCTTTCTTATACCAGTTGCTGCAAGTTATTTATGCCATAGGATCATTCACTGGTTTTGCACATTATTCTTTTTGTTTCCTTATGGAAAGCTTAAGACTGAAAAATGTGCTATTTTGTTCTCTGTTTCCAAGCTTCTAAGGATTTGTAATGGTGAAATGTAATGCTGTTTTCTTGTAAATGCAAAGCTTGACTGCATGTATCCATGGTGTGCATGAGGGCTTTCGATCCGTGCACGATTCCACTGGCTGTCTCCTTGTGAGCAGCAAGTTGTGAACTTAAGCTCTATCAGGATCCAAGGCTTAAGTAAACAAGCAGGGTGCAAATACCAGTATGATGAATCAGCATGAGAAGTAATCAACAAAGGAATAGCATTTGCAAATAAATTTTGATGTATTGCCGAGTACTATTAAAAAAAGATCTGGAAAAATTAACTGCTGTGATTATCTGACAAGTGAGCAAAATTGCCAATAGTCACTACCAGTTAAGGTCGGAATTGGTTAGTCATAGCAGACTGAAGGGTAAAAAAAATGAAAGTACCAATATGAAACGCCAAAAATAACTGCAGGTAAACCAGAATATTAATATTTTTTTTGTTTTCTCTGGCCTCCTTGCCCCTCCCCATCTGGTATTAATTTTTATTTGATTTGATTTTAAATAATCTTTAAGACATCAAGGGCATTAGGGCTTTGTAGCTTTAGAGCACTAGGTCTGCTTTTCACATTGAAGTGAAAAGAGTGTACCTTTGAAGTACACTCACGGTTCAGAAAGGAATGCCTCCCCACCCCCGCCCCAGTTTTAGAGTAGAGGCAAACTCAGATGTTTTTAAATATTGGCTTTTTATGGTAAGTTTGAAAATGTTTTAGAGCAGTTTTGTTTCCTCTTGAGCTTTGTATCAGCCTTGAGGGGGATGTTGCTGATTCAAAGACAGATGGAAAGAAGTCTTTAAGAAGTGGAAGATTTAAATGAAATCCTTGCTCCCATGCAATTCTACACTGCACAGTCTGGATTATGCTGCATGTTGCCGGCTCCTTAATTGTCGTCAAAGCTCCTATTACTTTTCAGAGTGCAGAACTATGAGGGTCACAACCAAGAGACAATGTTTTTATACCAGACAAACTTTCTTCCTATGGCTTCTCACTTGTGGTGATTTAAAGACTAAAAAGTATTACCTGTCACTCAAAGGTATCTTAAAGCATACTATGACTGCAGCATGGTAGCATGGTCTGCTAGTGACTAAGGTTTTATTTTACAGTTTGCCTAAATAGTGAATGGATTGGGCATTCCATTTAAACATGGTGCTCATTGTTATACTGGGGAGAGATGCAAGTTTTATTCTTTCCTTTTGCTGAGCTGGTCTGTAGGAAGATGCCATTACTCAGCTGATCAGCAACATCTCTGTGCAAGGTAGCAGCTCTGGCCATCTCCAGAAGGCTTGCAGAAACTCAGCTAGAGTAGGAACCTCTTCCTTGGCAAGACCAGCAGTTTGTCAGGTTCTCATGCCTCCAGGGGAGGATGCAAGGAATTCCTATGGGTGTTGCTGCTCTGCCTGTCTCGACTTGACCAAGTGGGCATGTGGTACATTGGAGAATAAGACAGTGGTAACACAGTGACCTGGCTGCAGATCATTGCACTTCAGCTACTATGTATTTTGATTACTGAGGGGATGAAGCAGCAAGTTTACTTTTCCTCCTGAGGGCAGCTTGGGAGGTCCAGACTGGTCTAAACTGAGAGGCTTTTAGCCTGTGCACCCAGACCTGTTCTCAGATATCTGTTTGTAGGTGTGCCAAGCCCTGGTATCAAGGTATCAATGCTCGAGAGACTGAGGAGAAGTATAGACTCCCTGGCCAGGGCTCTAGGCACTGCCTCTGTGAGCAGGCAGTGGTGTGGTGCCATCTGCAACAGGGAGGATCAACAGTGACATAGTCCTCGCTCCTGTACAGCACAAATCATCTATTGGAGTCTTTCCTAGAATAATACCACCTCCCCAGGTCAGATTTTGTTTTCCTATCACAATTTTTTGCACTTTTCTTTTTTTTTTTTTTTAAATGTTAATGGAAAATATGAGATCAAGGAAGCGTCTCTGCTTAGATAGTGTGCTGTGATATTAGATGGTAACTGGTAGTGTCTGCCTTTTGCAGAATTTCACTATTTGCTCATCAGTGTTAATATGAATTAATTTGCAGTAGTGAAGGGCCATGGAGTTCTTTACATGAATAAAAGAAAATGATTTAGCAAGAATTATATATATTTTAAACCTATCCTTTCTTTGTCATTGTTAAGAATGCTACCCCATTAATATTTTCTGTGTAGTAGATAGTTTTATGAGGAAGGGAGCTATTGTAAGATTTACAATTCCTTTGTCTAACTTTGTGAAACAATATTCATTTCTCAAGCTACTGCCTGAAAGAAAACATGTCACTGTTGATTTATAACCCTTGGTCAAATACTCCCATAGAGTTTGATCCATCCATTAGATTGTACAAATTTTTAGAAAGATTAATTGAAGCATGTAAATTACATCTTGTTGAGGTTTCTCCTTGTCTAACTATGTGTCTGTCAAATAGATAATTGCACTGATTAAATTTGTCAAAGAAGGGATTTCTAACCAGATGTATGAATAAATGTTTTGTGCTGTTACAGCAATTAAAATCTTCAGTTGAGGCAACAGCTTAAGGAAGTATTGAATTTATTAGACTTAATAAAAAAGGGGTGTTTCCATTAAACCACCCATGAGATTTTACAGCAACAAAAATATTTAAGATATTTGTTACATTTCATTATGATAGGTTCATTTTTTTTTCAACATTTCTCTCACTGCATATAGAAACACAGTGCTCTGAGCAAAAAATTGTTCACCTGTTTGTGGTAATCACATGTTCAGATGGATAATGTCAGACCTGTGGTACTAAATATGCTATACAGTGGTGAATTTATGGATTGAATTGCTGTATTTATTTAGGAAGTAATAAAGTCCTTAACTAATAGCAGAATATGAAACTACAGGAATCTCATAGGCTCTCGTACCCTATGGAAAGTGTATGGACCTCATAGACTCTTTACGTAAATTTTTTCTATAAAAACTGATCTAAACTTCTCAGCAAAAGTTTAATACATCTGGAATTTCCTACCATGACATAATTTGCTTATCAGACAAATATTAGAGCATGTGTAGAATTTTGCTATTTTCAGAGTTATACTGGAGAAATACAGCATGGGTATGTTAAAGCACAGGAGTGTAGTAGGCATGTGGAGACCAGGAACAAGGAACTCTATGTGTAGGCTCCTGAGGCCAAATTGTTAATGAGCTAGCACTGTGTGAATTTTTACTTTTGTCTTCGGTATGAGAAAATATCTTGGATCTGCTACCACCTCACAAGTAATACAATAGGTAGGAGTTAGGATTGCTTTTCTTCAAACTTTGCTTCTTTGTGCTAGTCAGAAGCACATCTTTGGAATTACATACTGTGTTCAAGAACATCTTGGAAAAAGGAGTTTTATTTTATATGTTAATGTAATAAAAAAAGAGCAGAAGGTGATTCTGTTCAATAGTGAGAAGGTGAGAGTAAAATGTACAACGATAATTATCCTGACTTCTTCATAGATGGATGTGAATAGTTCCAGTAATTGCACTGAAACTGCTTCTGGTAGTGAAGTGTTTGCCTGCACATTGTGGTTGTGATCATTTATTCTATTGCCATGCTTTTATCAGCCATATGAGACACGGAAAATGTGTATTAGACGCAGGAAATGTAAAGCTATCCTTTTATCCATATATTCTCAATCTTCTGAAGTTAGTTGCTTTGTGTTTGGTTTTTTTTCCTTCCCTCCCCAGTAAACTTGTATTGGGAAAATGCCTTTAAGACTTTCAGATGTAAAATTCTAGATTCACCATAAACACAGTTCGGCTGATTCAAAATCTGTGTGTTTCTGTTGAATGTCTCTAGAAAGTGAGAACAAAACCGTCGTGAGCAGACATGAGAAGCTCAGCAGAACCTATCAATTTCTAAGGATGTAGAAGTATTTAATCTCCAAATTTTAGTGGGAATTAGGATAGAAATTTGGATATGAGCAGACAACCACCCTTTTGGAATTGGCCCTGACTGGATTTCAGAGAAACAACTGAAACAGCATGTGCAAACAACAGATTGTTAGGTATCTCCAGCTGGATGCATGCATAGCATAAGAACTCAATAAAAATAGGCTTAAAATAGATTATTTTGTTGGTTATTGTGATTTAAGAATAATATGCTTATGTTTCTGATTGTGTACACTAGCAGAGTGTTAGAAAACTGGTCCAAACACTGTAACTCCTGAATCCTTCTAGAAGAATACACAGTCCTGCTGTTTGGATGCTTAGAAAACTGAGGAGAATATTTTTTGCTTTTGCTGTAGTTCAACATTGGGAATGGAATATTGTGTTCAGTATTACAACTGGTTTTCATCAAAATGATTTAAAAACCTGTAGCTATATCCTTTTAAGGGAAGTGCTCTTTTGGGGGCTGGTTTTGCCAGAGTTCATTTCAACATTGGGGTAACTCCACCTTTAATAGTTCAACGATTTGTTGTAATCTTCATCTTTTGAGCAAAATTAAGCTTTACTGAAACTCCATATCAGGGATATTTACTAGCCAATATTTATGCATGTGGGATAATCATAATTCCTAGCTATTATTTTATAATTGTGTAGAATTCAGGGGTTTGCAGGTCATTTGTAATTCATGGCATAGTGAAATTTAGTTTTGCTGAATAACCTCTCACTGAATTGCTCAATGCTATTTCTGAATAGTGGAACATAAGAATTGGAGTAAATTGGGTTTTTACAGTAAACTTGAGAAACACTCAGTGTCTAATAGAAGAGTAACTGTAACTAGATTATTTCAATGTGCCTGAGAGTACATTTAAGACAAATTAATTATTTTTAGTCCTGTCTATCATAAGGAATTTTACATGACAGCTAGCTGATGAGGCATAAATTGGCATTCTTTGGTGTAACTGAGACGACCCTTCCGTGCTTCCAGTCTTTGCAGTCCCTCTGCTAATCTGACAGCTCAACAAAGGTGACTGGTGTCTTTGGCTTTTAAAAGAGTTCAGGTGATCTAAGCCCAACAGCTGTGTGTTTTCTCCCATGAACATCTGGCACTCATCGTGGTATGTATTGTTGTATGTTTTGTTTTACATGTGCCAATACTGCCTTAAAGCTACTAGAAAGCCAAAGTTTATTTTGGCTAAGTAGTAAACTCTTTAGAATACACAATAATATAAAACTGCTCATTTCCCTCCAAACTCCTACAGCTGTTTTGATAAGTTATAAAGCAAAGAGGAAAAACTAGACATGACTAACTATAAGATGGATACTTTGGTGCATCTGCAGTGGGCTCACAGCTTGGGTGGTTGCAGGTCAGATATATAAAGAAAAAGGGATCGTTTCATACTGGTATCCATCATTAGTAGTAACTTAGGACAAATATTAATACTAGTGAAATCAAAGCTCCTTGAGTTTTAAATGGACTAGTTACATCCAATAAACTATTTAAAATGTGATGGATAGCTTTAAATTTGTAGCCTCTTCAGCAATTAAATGTCCATTTAATAAATTTCTACATCTTTTTAATCACCGGAATGAATTACTTAAAATTCAATATATTAAGCCGTAACTGTTAACGAGAACAAAGGTAAACTTGTTGCTGGTTAAAATATGGAAGGTTTTCCTGAGCAATGTGTGTGGGAAAGAAGGATGATTCTGAGGTGTTATTTTGTTTTAATGACTTCAAGATAATTAGTGACCATAATAGCTTCTCTGCTAGGGGAAGAAAAGATATATTTTTAAAACAAGTTAGAATCTCCACAAAGATCATAAATTTATGCAACTTTAATCAATGAGTTGAACCTTCAGTTGAAATGTGATTCCTGAAAGAAAAAGATTGAGTCACAACAGGTCTCTTAGTGGGTCACAAAGGAGAAACTATTCCAGTCTGTTCTACAGAAATTCATATTTAATGCCTCAGTATGAATTTACCCAGTGGTCTGCAATGGAAACTTCAGGTGGTACTTCCCCTTGTTCATTTTCACATATTCATCACTAATTACAGAACTGCTCAATTCTGTGTGAGACACGAAATGGAAACAGTCCCTTGCTCATTGAGTTTAGTGCTTAAAGGTGGAAAGAGAATATGCACAGGGAAACCCACTGGAAGGATTAATTTTCAAGTTATATGAGTTATATGAAGAAGATGGAATTAATTCAGAAGTGAAGGTGGCATCATATTTATCATAAACTCCAGTTTTGTTTCTCTTTTGTGAAATGTGTCAAGCTGTCTGTGGGACCAGCCATTTCAAAGTTATTGGCCCTACAGGACCTGCCATCTTTGAGTATGCTCTAAGACAACAACAACAAAAAGACAATTTAGCATAGTACAGAAACCTGCCAGCAGTTATATGTAGCAAGGAGATGTTAGTTTGGGACAGAAATATTTTTAAGGGGGTTCTGGCCTGTATGGTTGGAAGTTCTGTTAACTTTATGGTAGTGTGGAAAAAAGCCACAGACAGAAACGGGGCAGCTAGAAGATGCTGCTGTCTGGGCAAAGGAATGAGACGATTGTTAAGTGATGCCTTGGAGGTAAAGGCAAGCTCTGTTTTTTGTTGGAAATGCTTAACATAAAGGTGTTAGGAGAAAACAGTAGTGGGTGTTTGTGTTAAATGGATTGCAAGGGAGAGGCATGGGAAAGTTGGACATGTTTTAAGTGTTTCTACATTGTACTTATACTTTCAAAGCTGTTATCCTGCCTCTTGGGTAAATAATATTTAGAAAATATTTATAACATAAACAGTCAACTTGATGTTTAGGTCTCTCAGAGCCTAGAAAAAAAAAGGAAGTAGCAGTAGTGTTAACATAGTTCAACCCTTGTGTACTTAAATTGTAAACTCATGGAGGAAGAATTGTACAGGGATATGTTTGCACAGTGCTTGATACAGTGGGTTCCTGGCTTCTGTATCTTATTATCCTACAAATAGCAGGCAAGAAACATAAATACATTACAGTCTCTGTATTTTAGAATTATAGTTCAGACAGTAGTGATCAAACCAGTGGTAAAATGGGGTTTCAGTCTGGTTTTGCACATGTATAATTTGAAATTAAATCCTCAAATAAGCCAGAAGAACTATAGCTGTAGGGGGAGCAGATGATTGGAGTTCAGAGGCCAGATAGTTAGTGGAAGGAAAAATGGGCTCTGGCGTTTCCTTTGTTTCACCCATATATATCTGTAACCCATAAAATAGCAAAATTGCCTTAGCTTGGCCAGCTACTGCTGCCTCCTTCTCTCCCCTCTCTCAACATATTGCTTCTTTCTACTCATAGAAAGTACAGCAATAGAGCAAGTAACATGCAACACCACAGCTAGTGTTACACTAGCCTTCTTATTCCTATGCTTATTCTCTTCCATACCTGCATGTAGCCTTCATCTCTGGACTTTTCTCAAAGCCTTATTCATTTTTAAGTGCTTTTGGGTGCTGTGTTTAACATATACCTGAGCTATTATATTGAAAGACACAGCACAATATCTTTCCTTATGGAGAAAAAAATGTGTGTGGTGTTTGTTTGCTTTTTAATGATAAAAGGAACAGATTAAATCTTGATGAGGTAGTGCAATCAAGCTATGAAATTTGTTCACAAGCATTTGCTGTTCTTCTGTGTGTATGACTGGAACAGGGATACTTGCATTTTTGATACTGGAAGGAGGTGAATGGTTCAATGGTATCCTGGTCTTCCTGGGTAACTTTGTTAGAGTCCAACTTTTTCCCCTCAGGAATCACAGGGAAGATCTCAGCTCTGCTATTCTACCTGCTCTGCTTGAGCGGGAACCCCACCAGGTCTGCCCACAGGAGGAGAGCAAACAGCAGCAGAGATGAAATCCTGTGTTCATGTGAAAGAGGAGAATTTTGCTAAAGGCATCTGAAGTATCGTGGGAGGCTTAAGATAAATGTTGTTTTTGTGTTTGGAGTGCAGCTGTGGAATATCTAACCTCAGGCTCAATAGCCACCAGGGACTTTTAGTTTCATCATTTGATGGTATAAAGTTTCAAGAACCTTGATTCTGCACTGCTAACATTTTAGATGCAGTGGATTCTGCCTCTAGTTCTTCAGCTGAATTTGCTGGAGGGCATGAACTCAAGTATTTTTCTTATTTTTCTTATTTTTTTTTCATTGGATAGAAGAGACTGACACTAGCTTTATGTGCAGATGAATTTTAAATATCACTTCTTAAAAGTCTGTTTTTCCACAAGGCCTACAAAAAGAGCAACAGGCACCTCTCAGATGAGCTGAGACTGCTACCCTTCAAGATCACTTGTTCAGTTTTCTTCATACTTTCCCATTTGTCCATCTGCATTTGTCTGTACCTTCTTGTCTGGTACTGGAATTGCAATGTTTCTGTCCTAGGGGTCGTTCTTCTGCTCAGGGTCAGGTTACGCTTAACACACTGATGTCCACATCCAGCACTTGTTTTCCCTGCAGCTAATTCAAATACAAACAAAAATGAGTTTAACAACACTTCAGGAACTGCAGTCAGCACCTCTCACTCTGAAGATGCCTAGGATTGCTGTTGCTTACATGTACAGGCTAAATCCTCAAGGTGCAATTATTATATTTATGCTCAGATTACTCTCACCACAATGCTTAACATTGCCAGAAACTTGGGACTATATTCTTTTCAGAGGATAGCAAAAACCTATTCCCTGTCTCAGAGGGGTACGCAGCCTGAAGAGACACATTTTGCCAGATCAAGCCAAACTCCCAAAATAATACTCATAGTATTCTGTCTATGCCTTTGCTTTGTTTTTTTATAGCCACCACGCAGGGCTGATATTAGCTGGTAGATTGATTGCCTGAAAAATGGCTATACGCCCTAAAATTCCCAGATGCAGTATGAGCTTTGTATGAGCTCTCTCAACACTGGACATTTTCTTTGCAGTAGGGTACAGAATCCTTCCACAATGACTCAGTATCCCAAATACTGCACACATTGCTTGTAAAAAAATTCTGTACTGTTTGAAAACCTAAGTCAGCCCCCCCATCTCTGTAAACAGGTTGACATTTTTTTCCAAGCAATTGAATAAAGAGAGAACTCGTTTTGTCTAATTTCAAACCCACTCAGATATTATTGCTTTCAAGGTTCAGCTCAAGCTTGAACACTACTAAGTTCATGTTTCACTTCAAGATTGTGGTAAAGGGGCAGGGCAAAAATCAGTGAAAATATAAAGGAAAAAAAGGTAGTGGAGTGCTTCTCTCCAGAAAAACAAATACTGAGGTTGAGAGAGATAAAGAAACAGGACTAGGAAGGGCAGAAATTCATATTAAAATGTCAACATTCTGTACAATATGAGCCAGTTACTGTCCTGGATTTGGGCAAGTTTCCTTATCCATGAAGAACAGGTTTCCATTTCATGACACAATTAAAAAAATGAATTGTCCCTAACATAATAAAAAAGGTTTAAAGAGGGAAGAAGGAAAAATTTTGAAAACTCTGATCCCTCTTATTATCAGTGTTCACCAGGAAGATTTTTCACATTGGGAGAACTTGTCCATCTCTTCTCATCATGTTTTCTTTATTTCTTCAATGTTACAACTGGGCAGTTGCTGCGTGTCTAGGTCTGGCTAAGGTGGGACAGTACTAGCTTTGAGCACTTACTTCATTATCTATCTTCTTTGCCTATTTCTTGGCTCTTTTCACTGCATAATGTGATACAGGGCAACTTTAGTGTTATTTGTTAAATGTCCTTGGTAAAAAAGAAATAATTTGCAAGTATGTCTTGGTTGCTTGTTTTCTTGCAATATGCTGCTTCTGTTCTTTACTTGCAAAAATTATGTTATGACTTGTTGCTTATGCTGTCCACAGTGTAGCTAAATCCAAAGTACTGGCTGAGAATAACCGAAAGCTGCAAATTTTTTCTGCTTTCAGCTAAGCTTTTCTGTGAACTTTGCTTAGCCTTGTGTTGAGGGATCCCTCTTCCGTTCAGGTGCACAGCCAGGGAAATGTGGAGTGTGGATGCTCTTGGAAAGAAGATTGGAAAATCCTGAGGTTGATACTTAAATGAATGCTCTCAGTTCTGCACTCCAAAAAATTATCATTTCTGGAACTTAATAATATTTCCATTTTGTAGACCAAATTAGTTGGGCAGGATCATAATTTTGTGTCTGCTTCTACTGATTCTGTACCTGTGTCAGCCTGGCAGGAGAGTTCACAACAAATGTGTTTTTTGACTTCCGGTGTCAAAATCTCATAAGGTTCATTAATCTTTTCATCCCGAACCCCTAGATTTTACTTTCATGATATATTTTAACTGACTTGTATTATAACTGCACCCCTCCCTCTGCATGGACCCTGATACTGTAATCCTGTAATGGTATTTAGGGGCAATGGTGTTCTGATTAACTTCCAGAGGTGAGTAATGCTTTTTTTTCTCCTAAATGGCAGTTGTTTATATTGTTGCTAGTGCTCTTAATTCTGACCACCCTTTTCTTATCAGTCAAGTCCTTTTTCAACACCTGGACCTGGCAATGGATTTCATGCATCAATGCCTAAAAGCTATTTTGGAGCCATTAACTACACCAGGGCTTGCAAATAATAATGTTACATTCTGCAAGCAGCCTCCTTCTTCCCAGTCCCCATATTCCTCTTCCTTCCTCTCCTCTTGCTGTCTGTATCCCATCAAATTCTTTTAAAG
>VYZX01021382.1:7566-19118 GCA_013401335.1 Brachypteracias leptosomus | reverse complement strand
CCTGACATCTAGTGATTGGTGGACATTTGGGTATAAAACATAGAATCAAGTGTCTGAGATTAATTTCTTTTACTGTTTTTATTTAAAAAACAAAACAAAATAAAAAAACAACCCACCAGAACCTAACCAAATACCAAAAGCAAAAAACAGAGGACCTTCCAATGACTTGCCTAGAGGTTTACCTGTACCTTAGTCACAGTACTACCGTTCACATAGGAAGACCTTAAACTGTACAAAATATTTTCAACACTCCAGCGACTCTATTTTTAGTAATAACTTAAATCCTCTGCGCCCTTTCTCATCAGTTACTGAATGGATTGTGGAGAAAAAGGGTCTGTGAAATTCCTGGATCCTCTCAGTACTTTAGCAGTGCTAGCCAACATCAAAATATCTTGTCTGAAAGCAAACAGCCCTATTCAGCAGATGTTTCTGCTGTACCACGTTGCTGTTATTCCCCTCTACCAGCCTTTCACACTCTAGGCTGTGGAATGGGAAAACACCTTAACAGCTCACTTGGAGAGAGTTATGAAGCCACTATCTACCCAGTCTCCAATGATTGGCTGCAAATCCATAAATCTGAATTATGGCACACAGTATTACACTATCAGGCATGACAAGGGAATCTATTGGCTCCTAGAAGAATAGTCTTTTAACAGAGAAATGATCCTAGAATCTCAGTTTAAAAAAGAATAAAATCATGAATTCTTTTTGAATTCTTTTTAAGTGTGCTCATTAGAAATGGTTAGATAGTCTGAAATGTACTAAAGTTAAAATAACAAAGACTTAGGAATTTTCTGGTGAAACACATTACATCAGAAAATTCCAGCTTGCAGAAACAGAAGCTGTCTGTGAGAAAAATACAGTTTAGCTAAGTCTCCTAATGTGAATTTTTCAAGGAAAATTATGGAATTGTTGAAATATCTTTTTGACCTTTCTGGAAGAAAATGAATCCCTTGTTCAGAAAACCTTATTATGTAATTTTAATATAAATAGTTTCTTAAAAATTCTCTTGATCTGAATTTTTGTTCTGATTTGGGATGGGAAAGAATTCAAAATACTGAAAAACTTTTATGGAGTAACAGATTCAACACAGTTCCTTTGAAGGTCAAAGCTTGGAGATAAATCTAATGAGTAAAAAAATAGGTTTTCCTTTCAATCAGGCTGAGTTATCATGTCAGATTTCTTTGTGCATATTTGATAATTCTAATAAATATTTTAAATGAAAAATATTGATTTCTAATACATGTGTTGATTCTAATGCTGTTAATTCTCTACCAGAGGCATAGAGAAGTTGCTTGCCACTAAGTAGCATTTATTAACGGTTGTGGAAGGGTGAGTCATATGTTCATTTTACAGTTTTCTTAAGGATTATTGTCTAGGCCTGCACCATTTAAAAATCTATACTAAATGTGTGATCATAGTGTAACAGCAATGCATGTTTGTGCTAGAGGTAAAACTCCTTAAAATCCAGCAAAGAACTTGGGCTAGTCGTGGGAAACATGTCACACATCTCTACATGTTATAGAGTTTCTGTTTCAGTCTGCATTTGGAATCTGTCATTTATGAGTAGCCCAGTAACCGAATAAATTCAGGATGTCTGAGATGTTCTCAGTATCACGGATCCCTGGCCAGATGTAACTGAAAAATATGTATTTGTCCAGGAAACCAAGTATTAGTTATTTTTATGAAATGTACATTGCTCATGTAGTTACTTGATATGTGTATTACTGATACTGATACAGAGGAACTTTTATGTATTTCCATTCTTAGTGCAGTGTGTATTAAAAAACAACCCAAACTTCTTTTGCTTTCCTACATGATGAGAGCTGTTAGGACTAGTCTAGTATTGGAAAACTGGTTGATATTTCTGTTTAAGAAGCAAAGTAAATAAAACACAATCTCTGGGGTGGATACATCTGCCAGGTTCCCTTGGAAGTCTCCTAATTGGACAGAGGTAGCTTCTGTCCACAGACAGAGCCTGGCAATCAGACACATGTGGGGGATTAATTCCAGCAGACTTTATAGCCACCTCTGCACAATAACAATAAATAATGATATAAATGCAGGGCACTTTTGCTGGTTGGTTCTCAAAGCAGTCTACAGACCACTTAAACAGTAGTGCATTGATTTTTCTCACCCTTGGAATACTGCGATCCTGCGTCAAAAAATAACTGCTGTTTAAAAGCACATAACAAAATTACACAATGTTTAGGACAGAAATTAATACTCACTACATGGTATTTTTAAGGATGCAAAATATAAGCGTTATTTAATATAAACTATGGCTTTTTTGATGTGTGTCTGTCATCGCTGTTTTACTGCAGAGCCAGAAAAGAATTTTGCAGAAATGGCTCTGTAATCAATCCTTAGTCACTTAGCCAAGCAACTTCTTTTGCTCTTCCATGGTTACCTTCCTTTTTTTTTTTATTTTTAGTACTGAACTACTTACATTGTGTGTATCTACAGTGTAGTCAATACCAATAGTTGAACCTGACCAAAGCTGGAGAAGTGATTGTAGTATTGTTTGCCAAATCTCTTAATTTTATTAATCTACTTGGTTATCAGTGCAAAGAAATAGAGGATGGGAACTCCAAATACCACAGGGAAGTGCCTGATCCCCGGAGCTTAGCTGCTTTTGGCAGCTGGAAGTTATTCGGGCATGCTTTTTTCTTCTGTGGCCATGCTTGTGAGCACACTCTGCAACCTCTCCCTCCTAAAGTGGTTTTGAATGTGTCATAGATGATAGCATTGAACTATTTCACACGAGCTGTTAGCCCTTTTCTGGGAGCTTGGAGCTGCCACTTAAAAGGCCTTATTCAGTATGTCTTCTTTGATCCAAATGTATTTGTTTGCATTTGCTCAGATTAAATGCAGGTGTTTTGTGCTTGAAAATCCTGGTATCTTTTGGTTCTTCCACATCTATGTTAATATTTATTTTCAGTGAGGTCAGAAATGCAGTGACAATTTCCTTAGTTTTTCTTTCTCTTTTTCATGTGTGTATGTGTGCATATCTATCCTAATTACTCAGTTTATAGGAAGATGTCACAGTTTGTTTCTCAAGACTCTCTTGACAATAGTAACTTAAAAAGTTCTGAAATCCTGCATTAGAAATTTGAATTTGAGTACCTTATGGTTTCTAGTACCGAGCTGCTTTGCACCACCATGTTTTCCATTGCCTCCTCCCTTATTTATAAGAAACTGATGGAAAAAAGTTAACAAACTTGACTATATTTTTATTTTGTAAATGTTAAAATTAAGGGAGTTAGTGTGTCAAAGACTGAGCAGTCTTTCTTCCCTCCCTTGTTTGTATTTTCTCTGAGCCCTGAAAAAGAGTATCCTTGATAATGAATGCTCTATCATTGAATGTGCAGAAGTAATACATTTTAGACTGCTACCCAACAATAAAAATTGCAACATATTATTGATTTACATTCCCAGTAGTTTAAAGATGCAGGATATGGGTGTTGTTTTTTCATGGTAAAATCTAACGACACACTGTGTAGAGGAACTACTGTGTGTTCAGTAGTGAGGAATGGAGCTCTAAAGGTCTGGAAGTTTGGAAAAGTTCAGATGCCTCAAAATGCTTGGATACCTCTCAAAATTTTTTCTTAGCTGTATAAATCTACCACCCAGCTGTCATCCTCTGAGGAATTAGCAAAAAAGAGTATTTATAAGACAAATCGTTTGGCTGATGGAGAGAAATAGCAATATTTTTTTGATTCACATTTGAAAGCAGAATATTTCTTCCATTGCAGTCAGAAGTTAGAGCTGCAAGTAGGTTCTTTCCAGCAAACTTACAAAAGCCTTTTTCTTTCTGCAGGCATTTAGCCACACCACCGTGGGCTGTGATCTTGTCAGTTCTCATAAGCTAGTAACACCAATGGTAACAAAATACTTTCCCTAGTTATTAGTTGTACATTTCCATGAATTGGTTTGGTTCATCTCATATATGAAGTGTCAAATCTTTATTTTTTTTTAAAGCATGAAGAATACTGGAAGAATTTTGAGCAGTTTTCTCACTCTTAAAAGCTAGTTATGCGAGGAGAAGCCATTTCTTATAACTGATTCAGTAACAGCAAAAACATGTTGGCATAGACACAGCCTGAAGTGCTGGTAGCACCTTTCTCTGTGCCTGTCCTGGTGAAGAAAGCGGACTAAATGAAGCAGGATCAGGCCCAAAGCATCTAATTGAGCTGTTAATTCATGGTATAAGATTTTGCATCTTCTGCAACATAACCCAGCATCTGGGGTCATAATACCAGAAAACACAAACCAAATGAGACTCTCTCTTCTTTGCTACATAAGCAATTATCATTCAGGTGGATTTAAAAGGGCTAAAGGGCTTTACAGCATAGCTCGTTTATACAATGTGTTAACATGTATTACTTCTCCTGCCTCTGAAAGCCAGCACTTAAACACTGAAACATGGCATCAGTTCAACAACAGGTAGCAGCAAACTGCAGTACAGCAGGCACTGAGCATAGCTAGTATCTCCAGCTGAAAGAGCCTAGGGATCAGCAGAAGGGAGAGCTTAAGTTGGACAGTGTGTGTTCAGAGACAGCTTGCAACTTGAGGTTGTTAGTGATCAGTGATCGGGACAAGCTTGATACTGAGCCTCAGTTAGACGATGGCACTGCTAACAATGCAGCAAAACCTGGCACCAACGTCCGTCAGCGTATCATTATTGACTGAAAAAGAAAAGAAACTTTTGGATATATCACCAGCGCTACTAGCAAGAGCAGCTGAATTTTATCCTCTTAAATAGACCCTGCAGACATAAGTATAGCTCAACATCTGAGTTCCTCTGACAACTCTATTTTCATTTTGTAATATTTCACTTGGAAATACTTCTTTGAATAGCTAGGTTATTAGAGAGAGATATGCATTTTCTGCTCTGCAGCAATAGCTCTCTCTTCCTGTGAAAGCAAAGCATTATGAATGCAAAAGACTTTTCTTGCTAACACCGTTGAGAGGATGGAAGTTCTGGTGGGAAAACTTCCAAGTGAAACTTTGGCTTCACTCAGCTGGAGTGGCACAGTCTCCATACTAACAGCACCTTTCCCCCTACCCCCTCCTCTTTTTTTTTTTTTTAAACCACAAACTTCCCTGTGTCACAGCTCTGTGCAAATATTTCCCATATGTCAGCTGGCTGATCCAGTAATCACTTAGGGCTGGAGTGTAAATTACCCAAGCGGCAGCACGCACACAAATATCTGACTTGTACGATTCTGTAATTCGGTGAGATTTAACTATGGTAAATTGAACTGATTTTAAATTAAAATTTTTTTTTTTAATAACTGTATAGATTCAGTACTAGAAGGGTTAATATTCTGTCTCCCAATTTACTCCTAGCCAATGCAGAATGTCTTGCTTGTGTTTTAATGGTGCCTCTCTTGCTGTTTACTTTTTCCATTTGCTTTCATTTCTATCCAGTGTGCTGTCATTAAGCCATGAACTAGATTCTTTGGGTAGGAACTATCTTTTTTTTGTGAACATCTAGAATGTGCATGGCATTTTGTAAACAAATTAATTAATAGTGTATTATATTTTTTATTTTATATCTGTAATACTGCTTTTGAGCAGTTGACTGCAATGTTTCAGACAGAGTAATAGCTAGAGAGTATTTTGATTTTAGGGAATTATGGGAGACTTTAAATTAATCTTTTCCTTCAAGGTGGTAGGAGTGCACTCCTCAGCACAACACTGGCTGAGTATATGCTGACATTCCTGAGAGGCAGGAGAAATATAATGGTGTGGGAAACTTGGATTTCTGAGAATTTTTTAAAAGAAAAGCTTTTCAGACAAGAATGTTTTGAACAGCTTTGGCTGCAGGTTTCACTCTCTGCTCATATGTGCATGTCTGTGAGCACAGGCTTCCTCTGGCCCCCAGCAGCGACTGGGCAGTGTGGAGCTGGGGGAAGGTGGTGGCTGAATCTGGGCTGCGGTGCAGGGGGCGGAGGAGCCCCTGCTCCTAACTTCACAACTGCTAGGAACAAGAGCTCTTGCAGATGGGGTCACCTTCTCACAGCTCATCACCGCTTTTAATGTTACTTTCTCCATACCCGCAAAGATTTAGAAGAATCTTTGCAAACGTTTTTACTGACCAGTCTTTACACTGGCTGTAACTGTTCCCATGTAAGCCTTACACTTGCCTCCTTTCCCTATTGTTTCTTTTCCTTGTGTCCTATTTTTCTTGGGTTTCTGCACTTCCCATTTATTTTATGGTCTTAATCTGCCTCCCTTTTTTAGTTTCTTTTTCTCCTGTCTCCCTGTTTCACTCCCCAATGCTTTTTTTTTTTTGTCATACAGTTGCAGGCATAGACATTTCAAATGCTGAGGAAAAATAGAATAAAAGTCGTTTCTACGTTGGAGATTTATTTGACTTATTTGTCCTTGCTCCCCAGCTCACGTTCATTCTCTCTTTCACAGTAGTATTGATCATAAAAGCATATATTTTGCACTGAATAATGCTGTGAATGAATGGAGCCTACAGCATGTTGTAAGCAGATTCAGTCATGAGGATTGATGGACTTGTTGGGTTATAGCTGACAATAAAGAGTTCATAAATGTGACATTTGAGTTATATTGCTGAGCTGCCATTTTTATGAGTCTTTCTTTTCTTCTTTCCTTCTTTTTTTATGTCTTTGTTTTGGGAAGTAAAAAAGGTGCAAGATCTCTTCCATAATATTGCACCATTTTTTATCTGATTGTGTAAAGGAATCAGTTATTAAAGGTGTTATATCCTCAAGATTTAGGAAGAGAAAACCTCGAGAGGCAACTTTGTAGAATTTCCACATTATCAGTCACATTTGATATGAATTGACCAAGCACACCCCTGATAAGAACAGTCACCAACATGGACCTGAAAATGATGTGAATTTTTGAGTAAGTAAACTGGTGCCTGCAACCTTTCCTCCTCAGTGTGGCTGTCACAATCCAAAGACTTAGTGGAATTGGCTTAGATAAAGATCACCTAAGCCAATCTGGGTGATATCAGTGGATAAAGCTTGTACTGTGCAAATCTGTGGAAGATTTATGAGTGGTCCTGGAGATTCTTTAGGGATGACTGAGTTCGGGAGAGCTTTTAAGTGTGGGGAGAAGTGGAAGTGCTGTGTGATTTTCCTTGGGTACAGAGAAGAGCCCTCACAGAGAATAGGAGACTTTGATTATGCATGAAGGCGCAAACTGCATCTCCCTGAACCTGCTGGAACAAAACTGGCCTTAGATGTTCTTTTTAAAAGTTTCTTTTAATGTCTCTGTAGCAGCTCTGTAGAAATCATGTAGAAAAATGAAACTCTTGTTGTCTTCAGTTGCAAGGGGAAGAAGCAGAGCAATTCTTTACCATACTTTCTGTAACTCAGAATTATTTACTATAGCAATTATTTCTAGGAGTTCAGAGTAATTTTGCATTCTTTTTTTTTCTGGCAAAAGCCCACAGAGATAAAAATGGCTCTTGCCACACTGGTACAGTGGCAACCACTGCAAAGCAAAGTGTTCCCCTGAGATGTGAAACTCAGCAGTTTCCCAGTGAGTGCTGGACCAGCTGTGGAAGGAGGAGGAATAAAAGGTGATATGAGTTAGATTTATGCTGATGTATGAGGTGAGTGTAGATTTTTTGCTTAGAAGTTGCTAGAAGGTCATGGTATTTTACCAACTGAGATTTATACATTTGAAAATGAACCTCCAAATGGGAATGTTTCCAAAGACTAATAAAGCAGAGCTACGCTCATACACTGACCTTGGCAAGCCCGCAGGTAAGTTCCACAACTTCTACCACCTTATAAACACTAAGATGGGTTATATAGAAAAAGCTATAGAGGCTCTATTTAGAGACTTATGGTAGCAAGTAGGCAGAAAAACTTCAAAACCACCAATTTGATTTATTGAAGATCTCAACAGGAATATATAGGAAAAAAAATCTGTCTTCCATTGCGAGTATTCCCCCAGCAAGCCAACCTACCCACCAAGAGTACCCAGAATTTAAGGCAAGTGATGGGGGAACCTTGTTAAACCTACTCTAAACAAAACTTGAAGGATGAACACGAACCTGAATCTGTATTTTAGCTGATTAGCTCAACAAGGAAGCATGTGGCTGAGAGGTTTTTCAAGCTGTGTTTTACCAGTTATATAATTGTATATCACAGTTATAGACAACACAAGACAACATGCACTGGGATCTAGGCACATTTTTTAAAGTTTTCCAGCCTGTCTCTGTATTTCATGACACTTCTTAACAGTTTCTTTTGTGGATCCAAGCAGGAAAACACAGGTGAGATCAAGAAGTTCCTAGTTCCAACTAAAATGCAAATGCTGTTTTAGGGTTCAGATCTCTGCTTTCAGGTAGGCAGAGCATGCCAGAAAAAAACACAGGCCAGGAGTGGGATCTGGACCACTCCAGGGTGCAAATTAGAGCAGTTTTAGGAAATGGCCTCTCCCACCAGCATCCTCCCAGCTTGCTGGTGCAGCAGAACACCATGGCTCTGCCTGTGTTAGTTCTTTGCCACTCCTGAACTCTAGGAATTTCTAGAGGCCAATTTTTGCTGCCTTTACTATATCGGTGCAGAATAAAGAGGCCACAGTGAGTGATGTAATTATTGACTTGTATAAATCCAGAAAGTGACAGGAACCACTGCCCTTACACCCATCTGTAATAATTTTGTGTTTCATTAAATGATTTTTAGAAGCGAATTTTTTCTTGCATTGTCTTTATGGGATCAGTAGTCAGACAAAAATGATGTTATAAGTTTGAGTATATCTTGTGATATGTTATGTTTTTAGGCTTTGTAAATCCAAGATGTGCCTATACTTCTAATATATTTTGATGTGAAAAGTACGAAAATGGGTTCTTCTTAATAGCTAGGTACCAGTAATGCATCTACTGTGTTTGCATGGAGCTTTCTGCTATAATAAACCTGAAGATCTACTGCCTTCAAGGCCTTTCAAGTAGTATTTGCCCAGGAGACATATAATATTTTAGGATGAATAAGAGGTAGAGTGAACAATATGATATGAAATAAGAATGTGTGCTCTTTGGAGCTGCCAGCATGTCCTGCCTTAGCATTGCCGCTGAAGGGATAAGATTATGAATATGATCCAACTGCAGGAATTTTTGTTACATTATATAACTAATATTTTTTTTTTTTCCTAATTTTTCCTTATTGTTTTTCAAAAAGTTTTGTTTTGGTAATATTTTTAACTTAGTAAGATGTACAAGAGGTTACTGTTCAGTTTAGAAGTCTATCTTGTGTAGCTCTGACAAACTGGTTCATACTTTAGGGCTGGGTTTAGTTTCTAGGAATATATTTCACTATGCAAAACTGATTTGAGTTATGGAGTTTTGCCAGGGCTACTCATAAAGTGGACTCTCACCTAACATAAACTTTTTAGGGCTTATCCTACATCTGCAGTTCATGGTTTGTGAAACACACAGCCCATATGCTGGGGGATGTTTGGAACTCCCAGCTGGTTTCATTAATGTAGGTTTTCATTTTTTTGTTGGAGATCTGCTTTTGTCCATGTTGAGCAATGTTTTTCAATGATTTTGGCTCTTCTAGCAGCAAGTCTTTGAAATGGTGGAATTTCTACTTGATTATATTATTAGAAAAAAAGCACACAGGTTTTTTTTCCAAGAGTCATATTATTACCCTTGTAAAGGAGGCATCATTCACCAGATATTGATCCCTCTCTGATGGTTAGAAGGGCTAGTCTTCCAGTTCCATGAAACAGTTTCTGGCACAACAAATAGAAACCTTTTGCATTTAAATGTAATTTCTCTCTCATGAAAACAGAGAATAGCATGAAAGAGTTGTGCCTGGACTCCATACTTCTAACAGAAAAGATCAAACCTTACCTCTGTTTTGATGTGTGGTTTTTCTGGTGCTGTTGGGGTTTTTTCTTTTGTTTTTGTTTAAAATTTTTATTTAAGTAATGTTTAAGTAAAAAAACCAACTTTGAGTAGGAGTTCTTACCTTATTCCAATGCTCACTTGAGTCTTGCTGACTATATTGGCTTTGTATTTTGAGACTCAAATCCAAATTTGTATTTTGTCCAAATTGTGTAAATGTAAGCCCATAAACTGGTGTGGCCTTAAGTAAGCCTCAGTGCATGTCAGATGAGGGACTATGATATGTATCAGTATAGGTCTGAGTTTGTCCCTCTCTGGAGAGAGGACCTGCCAGGTGCATTGCAATCACAGCTCTCCTGTGGTACTTTTATATGGTTCATGTCAGGCAGATAAGGTGAATACAGAGTCCTTCTAGAATGACAGGGAGGTAAATGGGATATTTAAGCAACATGTACCAAGGCAGATCTCATAATATAGAGGATGGAGTATTTGCACATTGTCTTCTTTCACTTCCACAAAATCCATAATTCTTGACCAGTACAGAATTTTATACATCTGCTCTTATATTCTATTTTTAAAGTATTTAAAACAGTGAGGCCTAGAGTATTGTCAACAATTGATTTTGCAGGTCAGTTTGAATTTACTCTTAGAATACATATACAGGAGGGCATCAGCTTCCTATTGTGTGGCTCAGGTGCAACACAGAACCACACATACTAACCTTCTGGAAATACTTCTGCTACAGCCATCCACTGTGATTTTAGTTCATTAAATATACAAATCCTACATTATTAGGCTGAACATTTGAAGCCTTGGAGGTAAACCCCCCCACAGATGTCCTACTTCCAATCAGCTTTCTCACTTGTCTTCCTGATACAGTACAAAATCTTTAGACATGTTTGCATATAGTGTCTATAAACAGAGTTTTACCTTGGGAGACAAGTAGTCTAAAGCTGAGAAGGGTAATTATTCATGCCTTTGGAGATCAGGAAAACAGTTCTACCTTCTCTTGAAGAGTGCATCTACGTTAGTAATTTAGTGTCCTGGAAGAGTGCTTTTGGTGCAGACAGCCAGTTTCCTGAAGGTAATATGTATAATGAAAGTTGTGCTATGAACTGAAACTCAGCAGTCTGTGATNCAGGTCATCTACCAGCTGTTATACTGCACAGGTTGTATTTTTTTGCAACATTTGGTGGAACATTTCAGGACTGTGAGATTATCTGAACCAGATGTGAAAAGCCATCTCCTTGACACAAGTGTGCAATTAGTCATAAGTGATTATCCATGACCCCTTATGTGCAAGGGGAGGGAAACTTAGGGTTAACTGCTGTCTGCACCTTAACTGAAGAAGGCTATAAAAGTTCTACTTCTTTACTTCTCAGACTTCAGCCAGATTTCTTCTTNNATGATTTGGCAAGCTACATGTTAACTCATGTTCTTTAGTTGATTAATGATTTCCCTTGGTAGGACTGGGGTTCATCTTTACCTCTCCAGTGTGATTTTCGCACTACTTTCCCTCAGATATGGCTGTAGGCTATAAATTGGTCAGGGGTCTACATTTATTTATGAAAGAAAGGGCCACAGCTCAGACACAGTGAAAGAAAAGAAAAAGGTAGCTAGTGCTACATGGACTTTGAGCAGCAGGTGGAGATATAAGCCCCCCCCAGGTTGCAAGCTGTTGTCACAGAAGGTAGAAGTAGTCAGTCAA
>VYZX01021380.1:61507-84405 GCA_013401335.1 Brachypteracias leptosomus | reverse complement strand
TGTCCGTCCTGACCGCGACATTACATCATAATTTAGAATACAGCATTATAACTCAGTATTTACTATTATTTGTTATTATATATACTTACTTTTACTTGAAAAAGAAATATTTTGGATAGTATTCAAATGGCAAGTTAACTTTTCTTCAGAAAAATTATGACTGTAACTTGGGATAATTTTTAGACTATGTTATACTATGTTCCTTTCACAGCCCTTGAAACATTAGTGGTCTGCCTTGTCTTGGGACCTGAGAGTATGTTTCTTTTGCTGTTTCCTCCTGGGATTAGTGTCCCAAGGAAGCCCAGGGTTTGTTGAATCTTACATAAGGCTATTTAGTTCCCACTACACTATTTATTATAGGAAGGCCTTGTAATAGAAATGTTTTTGACATAATTTAGCCCTCTCAGTTCTCTTCTGTTTCTTGTCTTTATTTTCTCACCATGATTCATTAGGTAGGGCACAGTAAGGCTATGTTTATCCAGTCATGGAATCACAGAATGTTAGGGATTGGAAGGGACCTCGAAAGATCATCTAGTCCTATCCCCCCACCGGAGCAGGGTCACCTAGACCAAGTTGCACAGGAACACGTCCAGGCAGTTACAGAGGGAGATCTGATTGAAATTAATTCTATTTATAAGACAATGGATCATAACATTTTCTTTTAGAGAAACATTAGGCTTGTGCATTGTCTATTAGTGAAGTGTACTTTGAAGACTACCACTTTAGCCTAAGGCATTTCTTCAACTGAAATTTATTTCAAATCTTTTCCAAAATGGTACTAGAACCATGATACCTCAACTTTGAAGAGTACTCTGGAATCTGGTAATGGGAAAAATACTGTAGAGCCACCCAGTCATATGAGATATAATTACCCATGTTTTGAAAAGCAGTTATTTTGCACAGTGCAGAATAATATTGTAGCCCTTCATGAGATATTCTTCACAGGATTCCTGGTAAATGTTTAGAGGGGTATGGGCATAAAATTTTTATCATATATTTATTACGCTATGATAGTACTGAAATAATGACAGAATATAAGAAAGGTTGCTTTATTATGTGTATTTTTTATAGAATGGTTTGGGTTAAAAGAAACTTTTAAAGATCACCTGGCCCAACCTGCCTGCCATAGGCAGGGTGTTCAAAGCCAAATCTTTCGGACCTACTTTATAACATATCTTGGGTTTTAGCCACCAAAGAATCAGTTAGACAACCTGTTAGGTTAGGCAAAGAATCAGTTAGGCAACTACTCTGCTGAGGTATACTCACATATTGTCTGCTTTCTCACAAACTCACTGGTCCTTAATGAAGTAGAATTGTTTGAACTATTCAAAGGAATAATTATTTTAATTGAGCATTAGATGACATGATACAATTGCTAACAAGGTTGCTGTATGTTCAAGTTTGAGGTTGAAAACTAAGGTTGTATTTTTTTTTTACAGACTATTTTTCTTGAGATTTTACAAAATTTTAGATAACTGAAATATGACTGTTCAAGTAACTGTTAAAATAAACAAGACAAGCTTCTCTAGTTCTAAACACATCTTCAATTCTCAAAGCATTCCAGCAAAATGCTGGATCTTTGTATGTTTGGAACTGATTTACACAAGTCTTTCAGCAGTGAGAAACTACATTTCAGCTGTGTAATCTTGACTACATTCCTTTTTTCAATATTAAACAATAATGGGATTTTATTATCCTTTGATCTTCATATATAATTTCTTTTGGTTAACATTAGGTTTAGGTTCAGTACCAGAAAATTCAGTTTTGCGAACTCCAAGTTGTCTCTAAGAGTTTTTTCACTTCAAAAATTGTATGTTTGTTCAGAGGAGTATTGGCTGCTACACAGCTTTCAGATATGTTAGAGAACATCCAAAGTACTCTTTTTTCACTATGCTACAGCTAAAATTATACTTTAAAAAGAAAAACTTACAAAGTATAATAAAGATCAAAGTACATCTCTTTCCTTGCACACCCAGGAGTAGGAAAGGAAAGAGAAATGGAACAAAGTGGATAAAAATGGAATTAAGAAAGAGGCAGAAAGAGAAAGATAAAATATTAATATTAAATGTGAAGGATTTCACTTCCATAGTCTACAGGATAAATGATCATCAACCCCATATGAATTTTTCAACGAAAAGTCTTTAAAAATTATTTTATGCTATTTTTGAAAGAATTAAAAATAATTTTTTTTTTTTTTTAAAAGTACTACTGAAATTATTCTGAAAACATGTCTATTACTAACAACCGTTGTTACTGAGGGTTTTTTCAAGTTTCAAATAATTACATAGTAATGTTAATACATCACCTCATTTAGGCCAGTTGTTTTATGGTAATTTTTATGGCCTCAAACAAGCATCACTTATCTTTGAAAATACTTCTTCTTTGCTCCATTTTGCTTGTGACTAAAAGTCAGAAGATCTCTTAGGATCAAAGCAGTAACATAAAATGTGAAACTATAAAATCTGTACATTATTTAAAGTAAAAAAAATTCTATGTTTTAAAAGTGTCTAGCACTGTTCCTGTAGTTTAAAAGGATTCATGAATTAATACAGGTATCACAGTCTGGCAAACTTGTCTTCCATATTGGAAAAACTGATGGAGTATAATTAAGGACAAAGTAATGAAATGCTTGGATAAATATATGCTGATAATATCAAACCAGCCTGGTTGCCACAAGAGCAAATCATACATCCTTGAACTGCTAGATTCTTTGAGTCAACAGTACAGTGTACAAAGGGCATCTAGAGGAAGTAATTTACTTTGATTTTTCAAAAGGATTTCTGATAAAATCTCTCACAAGAAACTACTAAGAAAAATAAAGTGGCCATGAGGTAAGGCTAAAATTCTGAGAAGGATTAATAGTGAGTAAGCCAGAACACTTAAAGTTTTAATAAATAGCTTCTTCACAGACTAGGGAGGAATTCTTAGCAGGCAATATGAATCACTTAAGGAAAAAATAAGTTTTGATCACTTTACCCAACAGCTAATAATTTATCATGCTACCTAAATTCCAGGAAATCTGTCCTGGTTGCCTTTTCATCACACTTTGCTATGGTAGGATCAGTGGTGTGTTACAGATACCATTTGATTTTAACCACGCTGTTTTCTAATACTGTAGCTTCAAAGGATCAAACTGACATTGCTGCAGTCCAGTCCTTCTGACTGTGGTGCTTTGTTTTTGTCAGTGTTACTTGATGCAGCTCAAGTATTTGTGGGGGTGTTTAGTAAATTAGATCAGAAAAGCGAGCTGGGTCAAAATTAATCCCATATTCTCTCCAGCAAAGAGTTAACATTTTGCCAGGTTACTTTGCTGATCCTATTCACCATGTAGCCACAAAAATACATCTGATGACATAAGAAAGGGAAGAGGGCAAGGGCAGGAATAGTGGCTGCAGGAGATTCCTTCTTTTGATGACAGTTCCTGTTGATGCTTGCTTCACGTTATTTTTGAAGCTATGTCTAACGTTGAATAGAACAGGTAGTGACATCAATTATATCCAGTTAAAACTTGAACTCCACTAACTGCTAGCACAGATATAAACGCAAATAGTGAGAGATTTGTGATAAATGCAATAATGAGAGATATCCTAAAAAGGTCATAATAAAGTATGATACAGCTTTGAGCTATACATTGATTTCCACCAAGCAACCATACTGGTCACTTCACCTAAGCTTAGCAAACAGTCAAACTGGTGATCATAAAAAAAAAAAGAATTAAGAATTACTTGAGCTACCTGAGTTTTTGTCTGCATTATGATTAGAAATGCTTAAAAATGCAACCAAATTTTATAGAATGCTTGAAAGTTTACAAAATAAAATATAAGGATGCATGATGTACTGTATTAAACATGCATATTAATATAACATTTCACATGCATAAAAAAATTCAATCTTCAGTCTTTTTTCAACTGGTTACTAGTAATAGAGACAGGAAAAGCTGATGAGGTAGGTTAAACACTAGTCTGAGAGTCTCAACAAAGGTCTCACAAGGGTCACACAGAGGTCTCAACAAAGTGGTAGATCTTCCACCATTCAAAGAAATAAATGAATAAATGGTTTAACTAACTTATTTAATTTTTTGCTGAAAGAAATGTAATGGCAAGAAAGATGTAACAAAAAATTCCCTGGCTCTTTTCTATCTTAATTACACCTGACCAAAGAAAGTTAGCAATGGGTATTGGAGAGAAGTCATCTCTGAGTTTTTTACTATTCAGGTACTTGTAGCAGGTGATTGACAGCAAAAGCATTGTAAGCAGTATGGGTGTAGTACCCTTTCTGGCTACCTTGCAAGAAGATATATGGCACATCATCCTCTCCCATCTGGCCCGTGGTGCCAGACAAAAGTAGCAGATGTAGCAGTATATGAGCATGCGTAGGGTGGTCTCAGTTAGGATAGGGCACAGTTTCTTCAGAGCAGGGGCTTTATAGAAAGCTTTTTTAGAGTCTCTAGCTACATTTATAATCTGTGAATCTTCTACTTAAATTTAGTAAAACTTGAGTTTGTGAACTTTCTGAGGACAAGGCAGGAGTGGGTTCTGTTGATGGAAGATCAGAAAGGTACTAGTTCCTCAGAACACAGTATGCTCCCCAGGCAATCTGTGCTACTGTTTATTAAGACTGATCTTTAGGGAAACAGCTCTTGAGGTTGCATGTTGCAAATAGTCATTGAGAATGCAAGGAAGGGAGCTGCACAATCTCTTAAACATCTTATTTAGCACTATTATTAATAATCTAAAAGAGGTGGCTGTTAGGATAGCAAGTTTCACAAATGATGTTAAATTAGAAAGTGTTGCAAGTATTAGCGAAAACAGATGATACAGAAGAGTGAAAGGAGATTACAAATACAGGAAGGAAATAAGTAAAACAAGAAAAGTTAATTATATAGAGAAAAATAATATGAAAAAGTTCGGTATTAAAATATGGAAAGTAGTAACACTAAAGAATCTACAGGGACAATAATTGAACTTCAAATTGTGTATGAATGTAAACTGGAACATGGAAGAAAACAATCAGCTGAATTGGGAGGCAAACTCCCTTCTCCAGCTCCCTGCTCTGCAGAGCACATAAATAAACTCTATCATCTTTCAGGATAGTGCATCTTGTTCTCTCAAGTTTACGTCACCAATTTTGTGAGCTGATTGCAGGAGAGGATGTATCACCACTATGCAGCATTTTTATCATGCACAAAGTTAATGCACTATGTGAGGTACATTGCTATAAGCAGATATATGATAATTCCTGGCTGTATTTTGGAGGCCAGAGGTAGCTGCAGTACAGCTGTTAATGGCAGAGGGGGAGGCTGCGACCCATTTTCATTGTTTCAGGTCATTCCCTGCAGAGTGGGTCACACAGTGGGGGGAAAAGGGGCACACTGCCAACCCCAGAGCTGCAAAACATATTTTCAGGTGCTGCACAGCACTGCAGTTTCTCTCCAGCACTGGAGGAGCTAGAAGGAAACTGCAGTGTTACACTCAAGTCAAAGCTGAACAAGTGAGTTGCTGGTGCAGTGGTGGTGAATGAGAGAGGAGGTGAAACACTGTAATAATAATACTGTCTGTACTTAATGTCATTATTAACTATAAGCATCTCAGAGCTTGCTTTTTTCTGCAAGGAAGAGTTGAAATGAAAAACTTTTTGATACTGGTAGGGTTGGCTTGTGGAAAGGAGTAAAAGAACCAGACATATGTTCATGAATATGATTATGTCTACATTGTACCTTAGGGGCTGGACCATGGAGCTCACTAAAGCTGCTGTGCCCCTTCATGTGTCTCAGTGTTTTGCATGGTCGGATATAGGACACCTGTAGCATATCCTACAGGCTTAGAAAGGCTTCTGGAGCTCTAACAACCTCCAAATCTGTCTGCTTTTATATTTTACAACATTGTGAAATGCACAGTCTTCCTCCTAGGAAGACTCATGTAGCTGAATTGTCATTGGCCGTGTCATGTCACTGCAATGCAGCTGATACTTGGCCAGTGTATAATTCAGAGTGAAGCATACTCCAGCTTGCTAGGACTTGATCTAAGTTTTCAGTCTGCAGCATGCCCTTAATCTATTTCACTTAAAGTTCACAATAAACATATCATTCGTGTCCGAACAGTGTGGGCCTGAGACAGCTATGGGCCTTAAAAAAATAGGCTTTAAACAAACGCTCTCCCAAAATAGAGATGAAGCCTAGGTAGCATATTTAATAGATAACTGAAGAAAACTTAACAAGAACTCTTTTACAAAATATATACTGTACAATAAAATGGAAATTGGCATAAGGAAGAGTACCTGTACAGTTTAACATGAGTAATAGTAAATAAGAAGACAATGTTAGGTTGTTAGTATTTGCTAACTCTTAAGAGACCTTGATTAAGTACCTTACATGCCAAAGTATGCTGAATGTACTGGAAATCTCCATTGCTATTGTTGCTAGAATATTCTACAGTTGCATGTCATTTTGTTGTATACCCAACACAGAAAATTTGCATAGTTATCATCTTCCAAAGGTGCTTCCAGGTTTGAACAGCTTTGCTTTTTGCCATGATTTCATTCATCCTTTCTGGCTGCAGATATCTTAGGAAATGAAGGTTCAGTCTGTCTCCTTAGACATTGTCTGTCCTTCCTACCTTCTTCAGAACTGCACCTGATGTTTCAATAGCCACAACATAGTATATGTGATATGTCGTATTGATTTCCACACTTTACTTGGGCATCAGAAAGAGTTCAATGTTCCTGCCCCTCAAAAACCCAAAATATTTCAAAGGACTGAGTCTTAAAAAAAAATTTGGAGACATGAGACAGAACAAATAGTTTAAAAAGCAGCACAATGTAAATATTTTGTAAAGGAAATACATATTCAGTGCACTATTGATAAACTTGGCAGACAGACAGCAGTCCTACCACAAAAACAAAAGTTCTAAAAGAGTAGAATAATGTTAACAGTTGGCCAGCTGTTAGGGAAAAACCTTATCCAAGTTCTAAACAGCTGCAAAGAAGCAAGGATCTTACTGTATCTGCAGCTGAGAATGAGCACGAACATGAAATTAGTGCCAGTGGAACGTTCTCACAGGACAGGGCCCCATTTTATTGTCTAAGCACTAACCTGAAAGTGTTAGTAAAAATGTGGCCAGTGAATGTAGCTACTTTTGTCAGCCTTTCTCCAGCTAGACTAAGTCAAATTCAGTTACTCTGAGATTAGTTCTGCCACAAGGAGAAAATACAGTGATACTGGTCACTATTTCCACTGGCACTTTCATAGACTTTTCTTTTGTCCTACCTAGATTAAAAGCCTTAAGTTATACAGCATGGTCTCTAAGGTCAAAATTTATTTTCCTTTAAAACATTAATGTCTACTAATGCCTAACTGCCTATTAAAATCTGCTAGCATTATTACATCCCCCCCTCAGTCTTCATTTTTGTATTTCTTCCTCTGGAGTAGGAGTCATCTTTGTTCTCTCTTTTTTTTTTTTTGTGGTACAGCTCCTAGCACAATGGGGCCCTGATCTGAGAGGGGTTTTCTTAAGTAAAAAAGTTCTAAAAGAGATGTATTGGGAGTAAAAGTTTCAAAATAGATACAAGCTTCTGTGCTTCACTGCATGGCTCCCATTTTAAAGACAGGGTCAGATTCAGGAGTAAAATAATTGAAAAGATAAAGGGAGGTGGCTGTGCGAGACTTCTGCCCAAAATAAGATCCTCCATCCACAGTCTTGTGGTCTCTGAGACTGACCTGTCATGTTGTGAAATCATGTACCTTATGCTAGCCTTCATTTGTGTGATGGAAAACACAAGGACAGAAGGTTACAACTGTTTCCACCAAAAAAAGGGTAATGCTAAAAAGATGAAAATGTCATGCAAAGCTTTGATAATAGCTTAAATAATGACTTAATTGACTGAGATACCGTATCATGTACTCAACATTTCAATCAAAAAAACTAAATTCCAAAATATGTGAATCTTTTATTATTCAACCAGATAATACAAACTGAAAGAGTGNAGGGGTGGGCACCGGGCAACCAGCCAAGGTAAACCCACCACAGTGAGACAGAAATAATTCACAAGAAATAGAGTTTGCCATTATTAACATGCTTTTAAAATTTATTTTTTTTGTGATTGTAAAAGGACTTTTCAAGGAATCTCTTATTAAAGAACAGGGAAGTATTATGGAGTTGCAGAAAGTACTTGTTGATAAACAATCCTTTGCATCTTTGAAAATCTCTTTTCTTCAATAATTATACAAGCAGTCACCCCCAAACACAAAGCAAAACTTAGCTGGCCAAGTGACTTGAGAATTGCAGCAGTTGTCTAGGGAGGGTAAACAACATAACATTCTTCATTTATTTTAATATATATTTTCATGCATGTGCAATTTGTAAATGCACATACTTTGATACATATAAGCTAAAAGAACTAAAAGATCTCAGCAAAAGATACTGTTGATGACTTAAGAATCCAAAATCCCCTTTATAGTCCCCTAATAGGTACTGCAGTAAAAAAAACAAAAAGGAAATTTTCCATTTTAACCCGTCCTCTTAATCCTGAGAAGTATTTAATCTTTTGGAAATGCCTCAGTGGCACATTGCTGATGGCAATAATAATAAAGGTGGTTGACCTGTCCCCTGTGGAGCAAACCCAAGGCAACCTGCCTAATCTCATCCTGGAAAACACATCCAGTATCACTGCAACTGGAGAAGTCATATGGGTATTTTTTTTTTAGATGCTTTGGAAATGCATACACAAAAATTATTAAAACAAGCTTTGTTCAGTTCACAGTTCAGCCTTTTGAAATATCTCCCATGTCCTTGAAGAACAAAGAAACCAACTCCAGTAAAATTCTGTTTTTAAGATTGTCTGCAAATTGAGTCTTATCCCCTTGAGAGGAAATAATTTGATCTCCACAATGCTGGCTTTCAGAGGAAATACTGGTACAGTCAAAATCTAAAATAAACATGTATAATTGGCAGAATAAGAAATCCCTATATTTAAGACATTGTCTTTTCCCGCTATTAAGTGTCCTAAGATATAACACCATTTTGCTAAATTTTAAATACTCAAGTTGAAGTTTTCTGTGGCAGGTGTCTGCCTCAGGCTGAAATGTATGTACTTCTTTTCATTTTGGAAGGCTTAAGCAAGCAGGGCACATCTATGCCTCGCAATAGGTTTCACAGGAAAATACCTTTGCCCCTATGAAAAATGTTTACCACTACCAGAGAAACTCCATTATCTTCATGTTCTGGAGCAGTGGCCTAAAATTTGGCATAAACTATCCTCTGAAAATCTGCCTACATTTGGCTTGCATTTATAACCAGCTGGGGGAAAAAAGAAAAGAAAAAGCTTCCTTGTTTTTAGCCATTAGGGTTTGGCAGCTATCTTCTCCATAGCTTCATCTGTACAGGGTCTGCTTCTTGCCTGCACTGAAGGGGCTGAGAGGGACTTTATGCCATTCCTCCCCTCTTTGACAAGTATTGTGGTTCGGAAAACAGAGCTTGTAACAGGAGATTATCTCTCTTTTAGTGTCAAAGAACCCCTGCCGATGCCACAGCAATAAAAGGAAAACTGCCTAAGTGGAGCATTAGGAGCTCGATCTGAGTGTTACAAGGATGGGGGCAAGGATGGAGCACAGGAGAAGAGATAGTAAATGAAATTATTAGCAAAAGATTTGAAGACCAAGAAAAGTGGAGTTAAAATGTAAAATTATTAGAGAGAATTGGGAACAGTCTGGATCCCAGAAAGGAATTATTTGACTGAGGAAGGCCAGAAGGGCATCTATGACTGTTGTATGGATGTACTGGAAATAGCACCAGTGGAGGATTTATGTTTGGAAAATGATAGATGCCCACCCCTTAGAACTTGTCTTTTGCTTTTGCTGGCTAATAATTCTGTGGGACAGATGAAATGCATGTCTAACCTACCTCTTGTGGCTGATTCCTAGAAGAGTGACAGCTTTTCACTATTCAAATACTTTTCTAGATTGCATGTCAGAGGTCTGTGCTGCACCTAAAAACTCAAACCATGCATGTGATGTAACTTCTGTTTATACTTTTTCCTTTTTAAAAGCTAGGAAGTTGCACTGACTTTCCAAATGTAGTCTCATTATTCTTTAAGCTTTTGTGCATAACATACTTGCTTCATCAAAATTCATCATGGCAAGTTTTTCACTGAAACCCAATACAAATTGATCATTCTTAGAATACCCTTAGAGTCTACATGCTTTGTGCTTCTGTCATCATGTGCCTCTGAACAGGGAAACTCTAAATCAGAATATCCAAGGAAAGAGAATATTTGAGTCATTTTCAAGCTCATAGACCTTAAAAGATGGGAATAGATGTGTAAGATGAAATCACAGTTATGAGAGATTTGCAAGGACTAAGGACTAAGGACTCAGCAAATTTCTCTCTGGTCATTCAGCTATCGTGCCCAATTTACTAGAGCTCTGGAGACAGGAATTGTACATCATGTGGTACTCTATTTTTACCAACTTTGATTGTGTTGGCAAACATTGAGGAGTTTGCCTTTGTGCAGTAGAACTGGGCTATCATGTAACTTTAATACTTTTCTTTTTTTACTCTTTACTATTTAGCATTCTTGCTTGCTGTTATTTTAAATAGTACTGATATTTACTTCTACATAAAATTACAAATGAAGTTTTGTAATGAAATACAAAATAATATTTTTACTCTGGTTTTGCTAAGTATGCTATGTTTTTTCATGGTAAGTCTTTCCCACAAATATGATGTCTTATGACCACTGTTGCTTAGAATTAAGACAAAACTAAATATCTAAGTGATAAAGTCTATTGCAAGATTGGTGGAACATACTGAAACTCCAGCTAGGAAAATTGAGTCATTGCCACAACTAAGAGAAACAAGACAATTTACCCATAAATCCCCAGCAATCTTAATGTCTTGGACATTACAGGTAACTAATAACTTTTTGTTTACAAATAGGCTGTATCATCCTTTGGTAGTTGGAAGTCTATGAAGCTAGATCACATCTACCTTTTTCTGAAGACTTCCAATAAAACTTCTAAAAGGTTTCCCTTTGACTATCTTATGTCTCTAAAAACTGAATCCACCTTAATCCCTTTGGATGTCATATTAGGTATAACTTTTTGCAGACTGTGCAAAAATCTTGAAATATCACTGTGAGGACTTTTTTTGAGATGGTTTAATTGCAAGCCAGTTTAAGTGATGTAATGAAGCTGCATTTCCTTTAGTCTTTAATTGTACTTAAATGAACAGGTTTTATCTTTTGCAGTTAGGATGAATATTTTTTTCTAAAACTTAGAGCTATCAGACAACTGAAAATATTTTCAAGATAATAAACAATGTTGAGTGTGACCTGGTTATTAGAAATGTTAAGCAATGAGAAGTAAACCCAAAATTTGATTAACAATGAACACCTGAACATTAAGAGGAAACCTTTTTATCCAAATGATACATTTCAAGAGATATTTTTAAAGCTTCTCTCATCTTTGAACTATTTTGTTTTGAAATCTCTATTTTTCAGGCTGTTCTTTCTTACTTTGTCCCTACATCACATTCCTTTCAGACCTGAAGACAAAATCTCTTTAGTGAAGTATTAGCGAGATAATAAGGAGCTGTATTTTAACTAGCACAGATAACTTGGTTGATGTGCTAAAAATTCAGGTTTTGGTTTTTGAAAAAGAAAATACTCCAGAGAATATTTTCCCCCACAACTCTTAAAATATATACCAGCCCTAAATCAGCACACTTTCATGGATTCACTTGAAGACTTGAGCTGTGAAATTTCAGCTCAAGAAGTTAAGAATTCTTTGTGCCATGACAAGTAATACATACTAAACTTGTTACCCTGAACTGGCCAAATGAGATCTTCCAGTATAACGGTACCTTTTCATCTTTTTAGTGAAATCAATACCCGTGATTTTGACTTTCCAGCTTTTCTGAATTTCCACTTGAGGGCACATACAGACAATATGGTCCTACATCCTTTCAGTTTATATCTCTTCTATCTGCTACTCATGAATCATAAACTTGTTCTTTAGCCAGTCTGCTGCATCCATTTTGTTTAAACTTAGCCTTGGCTCTCTGAATCAGGCTGCTATTCTTTTAATACTTTTCCATAATCAGCTACACCAATTACCATGTTTCTCATCAGATTAATTTCTTTTCCCAATGTTTTAGAATTATTTCAGCAATCATGTTTTTATTCTAGTCCGTCCCATCCTGTGTCCCCCCCCCCGCACCCTGAGACTGCTTTCAATTCTCCTTTGTGTTTGAAGGGAATTTTCCAATTTCCATTAACAAACACTCTTTTTTTTTCTCTTGAGAAAAATTTCCCAATGCCATAGCATTTCTTGCTTGTAAACGCTTTTCTAGTTCATCCTGAAACATGGCAAATGGGACTGAGCTAAGAAGCAGGGATGTTTTTTATTGCCTTCTACCCTCCATTCCTTTTCACATATGGGGGTGTAGGTGTGTCTCTATAATACGGAAATATATGCTTTAGATATGTTTGTGCTTTATATACTGATATATACACATATGTTTAAATGCACAAATACACAGCATCATCTGAGTGGATTTTTTTAATGAAACATAGAAATTAGCTTTAATATTTTCTTCTCCTTTTTGTTTTTGTGTACACTGCAGTTATACATAAAACCTATTAAGTATTTTCTAAACAGAGAATAAGGAAGTTCTCAACTTGGCATTCTTGAAGTTGACCAAATGGCAATATTATCTGCTTGTACCTATTTAACCCTCCCCATCCCTCTGAATCATGTCTCAGAATACAGATTTCTTTAGTAGGAGGCAAATCTTAAATAAGAGCTTGAATGTTCTCCTTAAATAGATTGTTCTGTTGTTATGATAGGTAAAAAAAAATTTAATCAACCATTAGATGTCATAGGACTGTAGAACCACCAGATTGTTTAGAACTTCAGTCTGACTGGTAGCGCTGTACTGAAAGAAGCAGCTGTAGAAATCAGAATGCATATCTAAACAACACTAAGTCATTAGCCATGTTGTTTGAACAAGTAGTATGTACTAATTTGCATTTGCTTTGCTGTACCTTATTTTGGATTTCTAGATCTTTATATGGTAAAGAGAACATCGACAGTTACAGAAGTTGCAGCAAGAAATATTTTTTACACTGTAAATGTGTTATTTTTGGCATAAATTAATGACAGTGTGGTAGGAATTAAGAGGAAATGTCTACTACAGACTAGTTATTGTGCACTTACTCAATATTCTTGCTTACTTCTTTTCCTTTGAAGAGCATTTGGCACTGGGCATTGTCAGGGTACTGGAGCAGGAAGCCTGTTGGTCTTATCTAAGATGTCAATTCCTAATTTTCTTCTAATTTGCTTAGAAAAAACAGAAATGCCTAATATAGTAAATGCACAAACAATTTTTCCACAGCAGTTATTGTAGGGTTAGCAAAACAGATAACTTGACATGCTTATAAAATCTGTATAAATATAGCCAAGTATGTAAACTGTAATGTTTCTCATTAGAAAGTAATAGAAATGCAAATTGATTTCACAGAAGTCACACAAAACAGATTTTTTTCTGCAAAATTGTTTTGTTATTGTGAGACATCAGTGTGATAATGCTTCTAGAAACTGTGGGCATCTTGCTGTGGCTTAGTTCTAAGAAGATAGGGATTTTCCCAGTACCAAACCTGCTTGGTTAATGTACATCTCTATTTTTTCTAATAATAGCTGTTTAGCTCTTTGACTGTCTTCTAAAGCTCCTGCATTAAGCCAGAAAACATTCACTAGATCTACTTCACAAAGGCTCTGTCTTCATGGACATATCCTGTAGTGTTCAAACTTGAATTCCATTTCTAAGTATACTAAATTCTGCTTTGACAAAATACTGTTTATCTTACGTTCAGCTGTGAACTGACTTTCATGAGGACACAAGGTAATTTAAGAGCTATTACTGCTCAGGGCTTGAATCCTGACTACTTTTACATGTACACAGAATGATGTGAGGACCCAGGTTTCACAGGCTGGCACAGCGTTCCCAGAAGGCCAGAGCTTAAACTCTGGAAACCAAATTTCAATCAAGGCAGGTACAGGTAGATCAAAGGGAAGTACCTTTTGGAGACTGAGAATAGATTAAGTGGCTGATGAAGAAGTAAGACTATAAACTTTTAGATTGCTATTGGACTGTGACTTCAACTATTTTCTGCAGCTGAGAGCTCTCCTTATACTCATGTGAAAAGAGAGGAATAGCTGAACAGATAAGACCACAGACTATGAGTGAATGTGATTTATTGTATGAGGGGTAACATTGTCTCAGAGGCAGGTGCAAGAGTTTAACTGGACCATGAACAGCTTAGCAGTTTAGTTCTTTTCCCTGGCAGTTGAGTTTTGCGTTTTAGAATTGAAGCATTCCCCTTAAATAAATTTTCTCTAGCTCTTGCTCCAATATTGTATCAGACACAAATAAATAGTGAAATAATGTATTTTAAAGGCAAATAGGCAGATGTCAACAGATCCCAATGCACTGGGACAGCTGGGACTGTGCTGGTGCAGAATTCAGTGAAGGATGTAGCTCAATACTGAAGATGGCAGAGGGAGACATTAGCTGAGTAACTCAGCCTCGCACACAACCCGATCCAGGGATTTTACTTCTGGTTAAACGACTGGTGATGTTATAAAGTACAGACACACCTTGAATCTTCATGGCAGGATCAAACAAAAGTTCTAGGAGTTATGAGTTGTGCCCACTTGTAGCAAAGGAATAGTAACTTCTCTGAAATTAACTGACCCTTACTGACTGTCAAAATTATGAACTACTTCACTGTTAAATAAAAGGCACAAGAAAGGAAACAGGCAAACACATTCTAACATCTACATGATGTCTGGCATCTTGTTTATTTGATCTTAAATTGTATTATCTTATTTCAGTGTCATTGCTGGAAATAGATTAGATTGTATCTGCAGCATTGTATTGGGTCTTTTGCTTTTGCTGAGTACTACTTAGAACCAGATTTTCAAAATATGACATCTATTTTTCAGGTACAATTTTGAGCACTGCTTTTTCTGCAAGTAAATGATAAAATATACAGATATGCATATAAACCTCAGCTGTGTGTGCTAACTGAATACAAACTAAGCACAAATGGGCTTTTACAGATGTAAATTCTATCATTTGCTTGTACAAGTGACAGTGATAAACAACCACATGCACCAGTGATTTGCATGTACCAAGCTGAAGTTTAGCCCTGAGTGCTTTTTGAGACCTTAAGTGTCATACCCTGTTGACAGCATATTTGACCTGAAAACATCAGCTTTTTAATCAAAACATTTCCTTGCAACTTCAGTTTATTTTCTTTTTATCTATTACCATGTCTATTTATTTTTAATCTGTCATCAAAACATCTGTCTTTGAATGGCTAGGCTGACTGTTGTCTTCTGCTGAACTATTGCTAATATGCTGGCAGGCATTGCTGTTCAAGTACATTTGCCTCATTTTGGGTTTAGTCCTACTCATTTTGAAATTACTGGACATCTTTCCATTGGCTTTTCAATTGTACACTCCTTGGGGCAGGGACGTGTCTTCTATTGTTATTTGTGAGTGTAGTACCAGTGATGGTGTCCAAGAAATACAAGGAGACAATAATCTATTCTTTCAAGGAACAAAAGGATGTTCTTTTTGATGCATTCATCTTTCATCTCTCTTGAGTTTGCCATTCAGTCAGAAAACTGTTTGCAGGGTTTTCCACTTTCATCAGTTTCCTAGGTTTTTGCATCTTACAGCCTTCTCATGTATCCTCATTAACTTGCTTCATACATAGTTGTTCAAATGTCTGTTCTGAACTCTAGACTTATGGGTAGAAAAATCAAACAAAAATAAATTTCTTATGTTGCTTTTGGAAAAATGTTTGATATCCCACTCAGCAAATGTTTCTTTAAAATTTTTACTAGGATTTTTGTTTTTCCCTATAGCATCCTGCAAAAGCAGAAATAGTGAAAAAGTAGCCTTTAGAATTAAGGAGGCATTGCTAGCTCCAAAGTATGCATATATTGAAATTATTTATGGAATTTAAAATTATTTTAGAAAGGGAAAGTTCTGGATTTTGTGTTTCTTCTTCAAAGCCTGGTCCTCTGTTCCACCTTGTAGTTGTAGTATTGACCTCAAAGCAGGTTTTTCCTAGGGAAAAACAGAAAATTCAGACTCTTGCCTAAAGTTTAGTTGAAGTGGTGAAGACTATACTGTTTAAATACATGATTGCTGACCCACTGGATTCAGGCAGTTGCAGATTAAGACCTGAATGTGGTGGACAAAACTGTAAAACCCTAAACTTAAGTCCCACCACTTGAATAGAAGAAAAATTGATAATGTACATACTTGGTATCAGTTTTTCATTTTAAGAAGACATAATGAATTCTGTATGATCTTATTTATGCTTAAACATACTTTGTTTCTGTAATTTATTCTTAACACACTTTTTTTTTGTTTGTTTTTACTGTAAGAAGTTTGTTGAAATTAAGTGCATTTCCAATCTGCAGAAGGAACAAGGAGAGAATGGGGAATATCTCAGCAGGGCCAGTGAGTTAGCAGAAGTTGGAAGCAGCAGTCAAATTTAAATTTAAAAATTAAAAGCAGAAACATTTTAAGAAAGTGGTTTTGTGCATTATTGTTTATACAGATACTACCAAATCGATTGCTCATCTATTTTCATCATCAAGAAAGTTCTCTAGACTTCAGTTTTGACAGTTTTAAACAAAACTCATTACCCCAGTGCAAAACTATATTTGCATATGTATATATGCAATCTGCTACAAAAAAAAGAAATTGCTATTAGCACATTTAGCACTTATGCTTCTCTCTACTACAAGGGGCAGAAGAAGAGATTGGGAGAGGGAAAATAAAATGTAAGGAAGAAAGGAATCAGTGGAGCTAAACACCTAACTGTTCTGCACATTCTCCTTACCCCATGGCATGTCCCAGCTCTGAGTATGTTTCTCTAGGATCTCACTGGGCATATCAGAAATAAGGCATGTAGGAACACTCCATAGCATGGAAAATCAGACAGGAGTTAGTGCTTCAAAGAGCTACACTAGTTCCTACACAAATCTCCTCTGAGCTGTGTGCCTTATGTGGGCTTCAGGTCAGCTGCTGGAGGAGAAATGCACGGTAAGCCCACATGTGTTCTTGTCATCTCTGTCTCTCCCTGTGAGTGGGACTCTGAACTTCAGTGGACCAGTCCTTGCACACCGACTCTTGGCTGCCACAGAAGATGTTGTATTCCTTGTAGACCATTCTCATGCCTTTGTCTGCTTCTGAAAGTTTAATCTCAATGAAGATTTGGTATCCATTAAGAAATACTATAGACCAATTCTTTTTCCCTCCTTTTAATGCATCTCCCTTTTGTTTCTTTGTTTCTAACAAATAATTATTATGATGGATTACTTCTCCCCCACTCCCCATTTTCTGAGTTAAGTGAACTCAGTGGAGATTTTCCTTTCCAAAAACTGAAAACTAGGTCAGATTTTTCTATTTGGCACAGATCCAGGCTTACCACAGGAACTGAGAAGACTGCAGCATCACCCAGTGAAATACAGATGTTTTCAGATCGTGTGAAACAAATGTCTATGTGGTTGTGCTGCCCGCTCTTTGCCTCAGAGCTGCATTTCCTTTCCTCGAGCCTCCTAGGTTAGACCTTCTGTCCCACCCAGTGATGCCTTGACTATGAGCCCAGACCAACTCTCTGAAAAGTCAGCAGAAATAGCTGCTTCTTTTTCTACCTCACACAGCAATTTTGAGGGCAATAAAGCCTTCCATACATCCTGCAGAACAGATAAAGTGCTCAAATCATGACACCAATTTGGAAAGTGAGCACAGGGTCTGAATGGTCATTGCTCTCTTTGCAATATCTTGAGCAAGGAAGCATGAAGCTCTGGCTATGGTCAGAGTAGGCCATAGTCATGTAGGATATAAATTCCAAGGAGCTGTGTTCATGTTTAAAAGTCATTAAGCTTATCAATTCTATCTTGATGGCTTTCTAGAAAAGGTGCTGTAGGAGCTCAGGAGAACTCCCAAGGGTTACAGGATTTTTTTGTTCCAAAAAAACCAAAGCAGGGATTAGTCTTTAAAGGGCTCAAAAAATATCACTCAAGGCTTGAGTTGTGCATCCATTCTTTGTTGTTTCAGTGTGTGCGAGCAAAAAAGTTAGAATGCAGGGGAGAACTGCTATTATCAAAATTGTGGGTGGAAAGCTAGAAGACAAGAAGCTTTTGAAAATGTAGCTTGTAATGTGTCCATTTTCATTCTATCGATTTGGATAGAATCATGGAATCATAGAATCATTTAGGTTGAAAAAGACCTTTAGGATCATCAAGTCCAACCTTTGTCCAACATCTCCCTGATCCTTAGACCATGTCTCAAAGCATCACATCTACACACCTTTTTAACACCTCCAGGGATGGTGACTCCACCACCTCCCTGGGCAGCCTGTTCCAGTGCCTGACCACTCTCTCAGCAAAGAATTTCTTCCTAATATCCAATCTAAACCTCCCCTGGTGCAACTTGAGGCCATTATCTCTTCTTCTGGCATTAGTTACTTGGGAGAAGAGATCAACACCAGCCCCACTACAACCTCCTTTTAGGTAGTTGTAGAGAGCAATGAGGTCTCCTCTCAGTTTCCTCTTCTCCAAGCTAAACAATCCCATGCCAGACTGTGTAGTGGAATTCAAATAGTATTTTCAGCTTTTACTCTCTAAGAATTTCCACAGGATGTCTTTATATCCCCATGCAACATAATTCTTCTAGGATAACATTTATTAGGCATATACAATTATGGTCTTTTGGAGACAGAAAATACCTACATAGAGAGATCTTGAAAGGTACAGGAGCCTCCACATTACTGATGTTTGCACATTTGCAGTAAAGCACCTTGGAGAACAGAAGCAGAGATCGATGGATGGGAAAATGACTCGATGAACATCTGTGTTAGCCACTTTGAAATGTGTAGTACAGAGGGAATCATCGATAAGGTCAGAGTCTTCATGAGAAAGCAACTCTGTTTGCAACTCTCAAACAAAAAATGAAATAACTTAGAATGCAAGTTGACAGATACAGTGTTGAGTGAGGCCCCAAGGAGCTTGTGTTGACAACAGGAAGCCTTTGATTTGAATTGTCTAAGGGTGTTAAAAGGTCAAAATTATTCAAATGTTGAATGCAGTAGGCAGGAGAATCCTGAGCCAACAGACCTACAAGGCAGCAGAAAGCCAAATGCTCCAAATGCTCTCATACAATGATAGCTGTGGTTTTATAAAGATTGCATATATCCTGCTAACTTGTAATAGCAATTTTTGTACATTTGACACGCAACATCTTCAGTTTATCCACATTAACATAAACATAAACATGCTTGAGAAAGACCTGAAAATATCTTTGAATGAGAATGGTTATGTAAGTAAATATCAATAAGTGATGTAGTTAGTTTCTGAGCAGTTATCTTAACTATTCATAAGAAAAAGAAATTACTAAAAGAAGAGACCATGGAAAGGACATAAATGTTCTATTTAATCTGCCACTGAACTACTTTATGATCTTAGGCATATAATTTAATTTTTATATGTCTTCCCACCATTTCTAGTCTTATTAATTAGGACTACAGAGGATTCCCCTGCCATGTGGTTTGTACAGTATGTGGTACTACCTTCTGATCATAACCAAGAATAAGAAGGCAAAAATGACACTGGATTCTAGAAGAAGCAATCTTTGACCCTTTCTATCAAACCATTCCAATACTTGGTCTGTAATTAAATTCAGTGTCATCACTCCCTAATTTTAACTTTTTGAGACGTGAAGAATGTAGTTGGTCTTGAAAGGTTTTCATTTTGCATTTTTGAGTCAGTGTCTCTGGAATCTATTTAGTCACCTACACCTGTTTTACAGCACAGCCCACAACTGCAAAATATGCAGGAACATGGAGCGTGTGATAATGAGTTGTAATATTGATTTTACCAGCAATATTTTAATGCCATTTCTCTTGAAAAACGAACAATAGATTTGAACACAGAAATTCTTAATGCATGTTATGCATGGTAATAGGCAGTCCATATTCAGTAATGTACTTTATTATTCTATTATACTATATTATTCTAAATTATATGCTGTTTTACCACAGTGAACATGAGTGAAGGATCTGTGCTAGTTTTTTTTCAGTCTGTCAGCACATCTGGAAAGCATTCAACACCATGTTGTTTTCTTACGAACATTCGACATATGCACCAAGTTAATTTAAGGTACCAAAAACTTTTAATTACGTAATACCAATCAACTATTCAGCTCTGTGCCTTGTTGCATTATTGTGGCCTGTAGTCCCACTCTTTTCTGTGCTTACCAAAAATAATCCAGGCTAAAAGCTCACATGCTTCTGCCTGGATCTGAGCAACCTGACAATTGTCAGAAGGATCGCTTAGGAGACAGGAAGGAGGTCGTATTTCTTATCTTCTCAGTCTGCTGGTTCAGATTTCATTTTCCTGTCCAATTTGTTAGTGCTTCTCGATTTGTAGTTACTGTTTGTATCTCAAAGTATGTTTTGAAAACCATTATTTCTCTCACAGAAATTGACAATGATTATTCAAACCTTTACCTTAGCCTGACAAAATATGTTCTACTTAGAATTCTCTTAAAATCTATTGAACAGCAGCTGGGCAGAAACCTGGTTTGTATAGAGAACAACTGGCAGCACGCTTTTGTGATGAATTATTTGTAATAATTTTATTTTTTGCAATAGTACTGTAAATCTTTTTCAGCACAAAAAGACAGGACAGGGGAAAGAAGAGAAAATACAGAAAGGGAAATTTGAAATTCAGCAGCCAAGTACAAATCTTTGTATTGACTTTCATGTGACCTAGGGCCTGCCCTTCTCTTCTTACCTATGATCATGTTCATGCAAACCATCTAAGAAGTTTCTACCGGTTTTGGGGGTTAAACTCTCTAGGATTAGGAGCAGAGCTTTCTGAGTCAAGGGCCCCCACCTCTGGAATTAGTTGTCCTTGGTCCTCTGCCAATGTCCAGCTCCAGTAAGCTTCAGAGCACATGGTAAAATATTTGTATTTGGGTTAGCTTTTCTCTATTTTTAGATGGTTTGGTTTTGCTTTGAATTTTACTTTACAGATGTGGAGATGGTAGACTGGGAATTGTTCTTTTCCAGAAGGATTATTTAGCGCTACCCACCAGGGCAAGGTTTCTATGTTATTTATCAGTAATTTTCTAAATGTGTGCTGGAGCACCTGAGTGAACAATATTTTTTACCACTTTTATCTTGCTATTTTCCAACCTGTGATACTGGAAGTACTTTGACCCAAACTGGAAGAGCTCTTGAGCACAGAATTTTGTTCCTTGTGTGCTTTGTTGTGTGTGAAGGGAGGTGGTGATTGCACAGGCAGACTGGCAGGGGGGTGGCTTGTTATCTACGTGGGCTCATTGCTTTGCTCTGGGTAATTCTGCAGCAAAGTCCACCATTGTACGTGTTCCACTGCCATTGTGACTATACAAAAAAAACAAACCCAAAAGTGCCTGTCTGCAGTTAGTGCTGCTTTTTGCTAATGAGGCTAAAACTATATGAGTATTCAGACTGCTTAAATACTTCCAACCCAAAATGTAGATGATATTTAAGTGATGATCAATAAGTGATTGTAAGTAGCCTAAAGTGTTTAATGATAAACTTTAATATTCAGGACTTGATTGTCTTTTTATTTACCTCAATTTTAAACATTGATGCTCATAGTTTTGATAGAGATGCTCCTTATTTGCACCAATCTAAGACAGCAGGGCTTACAAATACTTGACATGCCTTGAGAATAATACTACAGGATCTTTGGAGATGTGCATTTTAAAAATACAGCTTTGGTTTGTAGCAAAGACTTTTTTCCCCCCTCTATTACAAGATTAGCCCTTAACCTTTGTCCAAATATGTTGTTGCAATCAGGTCTGTTCAGGTTCCCACAGTAACAATCCTGCTGGGGAATAATGGAATCCAAGGCGAGGAATAAAAGGGCATCATGTAATACCTGATAGTCACACACTTCCCAAAATACCCTGGGACAGGTTCTCTCCTGGTGTAAAATACCCCAGGAATGAGGAGGATGTGGGCCAGTATCTCTGCGGAGCGGGTAGTTGCTATTGGAGAGGTCAGTACATGCATCAAACAGATCAGGTATAGATCACATATGTATCTTGACACTGCAGGCTCTCTCAGTAATGTTTCCAGTTGACTTCCAAAGCAGCTGCTCCTCAGGACAATGTAACATTATATTTAGAAGTGCAGACTGGTCACCTGATGGTGTCCTGATTTAAGAACGATTGGGTCTATGCTCGCCATTCATCTCTTCAAAATGCAAAGGGGAATAGCTGAAGAATTGACTTGGCTTTGGCGCCACTAAGGAAATTCTTGTTTTGGTATAAAACACTCAAACACTCTTTACAAGATTGAATTTTTCCCTACCATGTCTAGCTTCAGTCTGTGAAGGATGTAATAAAGAATAAAATAATTGTGTGTGCGCTGCAGTCATGACTGATTTAGCAGCTTACACATGGGGTTTTTTGCCTTTCTCTTCTACTTGATAAAATCCGAGAGCCAGTGGCTGGTACTGATTTAGATTTCCAGCCTGGACTTGCTCTTGTTTTTCTCCTTACTCCAGTTCTCCTTGTGCAGTGCTGCGTGGCGCTGGCAGCTTGAGAGAGAGGGAGCTCCAGCCACACACATACACTCAGACCGCGGAGAGATTAACATCAAGGAGCCCACATTTGCAATAGCGGGTGGTGCTGAGGTGGAGGGGGGGAGGCGAGGGGAAAATAAAATAAAAGCAACAATCAGGTAAATGCTCGTCTCTTCTCGCCACCAGCACCTTGCACAGGTCTGAAATCGCTTGTTTTGCTTTGCTGTATTGCGCTTGCTTG
>VYZX01021380.1:14630-61178 GCA_013401335.1 Brachypteracias leptosomus | reverse complement strand
CGCCCTTTGTCAGCGCAGCGACGGGAGGCGGGGGCCGGCGGCGCGGGTTGTCTGAGGACACGTGGGCGGCGGGGCGGGGAGGCGCGGGGCCGGGGCCCGGGACGCCGGGCATTGTTCCGCCCGCCCCACGGGAGCGGCGGCCCTGCTGCCGCCGCCAAAGTTTCCATCACTTCGAGGGGCCAGCGCCGGCAGGGCCGAGCCCCCTGCTCCTTGCCTCGGCTTCACCCGGCGGCGAGGAGCGAGTCACCTGCGGCGGGAGCCCGGGCGCCGCGTCCCTCCAGCCCTGCTGTGTCATCGCGGACCGGGGCACGGCTGCTCGCCGCCGAGGGGAAGCCTGGGGGTGACGGAGTTCAGCGAGAAATGGGTCAGATCGCATCCTCCGGTGCGGATGTGTCTGCTGCTGGAAGAATCGGAAAGTAGGGAGGATGGGATGGAAAAAGGTTGCCATTAAGATAATGTCAGCGGAGTGCATTGATCAGAGCTTTTGTCTGTGGCCACCGGGTTCGTTTCCATTCATTTTTCTCGGCATGGGTTTGCTAAACTGAAGCCGACGGATTCCGCTGGGTCTGTTGGTCTGTAATAGGCAGAGGCTGATAAATGTGTAAGTTTCGGCGTAATACCGTTATTGTTGCAAGGAACGATCCGTGTGTACTCGACCATAAAACACATCCGTTTATATTTTACTGAAATCTTGAGTAATTCTCGAAATGGACAGGTGCCCCGAAACAGATCATAACCCTGGAGTAAACGAAAAACCAGAAATCTTGACGTGTACTGGATTTGAGCAGTGTTTCTTCAACTAGTTTTACTATAGTTTGGTTGTGTTAGAAATGTGTCAGAGAACAGTAACACAATGAAGGAATGTAAACCAGCAGCGCACTAAATTAATGCAACAGCTATGTCACACCGCAGATTTGCATGGCTAAAGTTGCAATTATCATGAGAAATATAAGATATTTCAAAAAAATGGTATCTCCAACTGGAGACACTGAGTATTTAGATCCTGTAGTTTTAGGTTTGTTACTGTTTGATAAAATCTCTCCCATTGTTTTAATTAAAAAAGAGTATCAATGACCGATCATTTGATTAGGGCCTGTACAGCTTAATAAGGTGGATAAAAGGGCTTTATTTTTAAAGTTATAACTGGTGGTTTACATATTGTGATATGTGAACACAGAATTTCATCTCCCTTGAGTTTATGAATATTTCATTCTGTCGCGACTGCATGTTACTGTATGAAGCTAATGATTTGTGTGCATGTGATTGGTTCTAGGATCCTTTCCTTGCATTGTGTTACTGGAGCTTAAAATGCTTTTATTTCAGAATAATTAAAATGTAGAGCCAAGGTTGCCTTTTACACGCGTTGTTTGTGCCAGTGCCTTGAGCATTTAAAAAACCTGCCATCAGCAGAAATTCATGCTCAGTAGTTACTTTCTGATGTGCCACACAGTCTCTCTAATGTTTTACCAATCATGGACGTGGAAGGCAAACAAGGTATGGCTGAAGGTGAATGAGCACTAGAGAAGGCCTGATTCTCTGTGGTGTGGCTAATTAACATGTTTAGATAACTTAGTATTGTACTGTTTTATTCTGTATTTGCCAGCATTTTCTGGGTGTAGAAACAAAAATATTACCTTTTATTTTCATCCTAGTTGCAGCCATGCTAAAGTACTGTAATATATTCATTTTTTTTTAATCCATTATCAGCTTTTCCAGGCTCGCCGTCGCCAAGGTGGTTGCAATGACTAGCTTTTGTATTTTTGGGAAGTGCTGTGGTATTTCAGACCTTCCTAAATGTATGTATCTTTTCTGGATGCTGTCCCAGGACAAACAGTACTTCTTATTAGTGCAGAAGTATTTCAGATATCTGGTAAAATAGTGGTATTGTAAATGTGATGAAAAAGGGAAAACCCATTAAAGCAATAGTGAAGTTGAATGGTGTCGGGGAAAAAAAGCATTCCGGCCACAAAACAGAACCCAAGTATTGCTGGAAACATCATCAAAGAACTTTCTAAATGGATTGAAATAACAATACCATTATTTATTTGACCCTTAAACAAATGTCAGAGGTACACTGATACATCCTTGAAGTATAAACACTCTACATGGAAATTGTAAAGGACATTAGAACATGATTTCCTGCCACTTGTACACTTATTAATAACTAAATACTAAGATTTAACAGCATCTCATGATTCCACTGTCAAGACTTGATTTTTGGGATCATCCTTGAGGTATAAAAAGTCTTCTATTTTACTGCTGAGCTTCATTTTCACTGGTGGTAAAAAAAATTTTGCTTCCATCTCATGGAGCTGCATCAGACTTACGCTCCAATAAAGCTATTTTTTTGTCACTGCCTCAAAAAAGAACATTTCTGAATTAAACAAAGAAAGTATTTTCCTAATTCTGTTGGATTTCAGTAGAAGGTACTACTGTAGTGTCAATTATATAGATATTGGAGGTTTTTTCTGCTGTATGTTCATTTTTTATTTGTCTTTGAACTTCAATAAAATTGTGAAATGTGCGTAACTTGAAATATATCCATTTGAAGCATTGTCTTCAACTGGGATGCTGACATGCTGAAGTGTATGCTTAAGTGCTTTGTTGGAGGAAGGCCTAGGATACCTCCCATATATCTTTCTGTGTTGAAACCATCTCTGACCAATGTACAAGAAGAGAAATTATGAAGATTGACTTTATAATTTATTAAGTACACAGTACTTGGTGCTCTAAAGCATGGTTGCCATTTAGGTGGGACAAAATTAAGCAGAAATAGTAGAGTGTAGGAATTAGAAGACAGTTCACTCTATATGGATACTATTTTTTCCCTTAAAGCAAAACACATCAGAAGATATCAACACTCCTACAAATTTTCCTGTTATTTTGTTTAAAATCATGTAGGTCTAACCCTGTATACAGCAGCATATTGATATTCTCCAGTATGGCAAAGCAGGTAACTGTTGGAGAGAACAGCACTCAACTCTGGCTGTTTGTTCCTGGCTGGAGGTGCAGCTGCTGCCTGTGCCAGGTTGTGTGGATGGGCCATCACACCATCCTGCCACTCTGCGAATTGGTGCAAAGGGACACAGGCCCATAAATTTTACCAAGGATTCTTTCCAGCTTATGTTGGAATGATAACATCTTTGCAAGGATCAGTGTAGGGAGCACTTTGAAAGTTGAAGGCAGCTCTGCAATTCCTTTGGAGATTGGTGACTATGGGTGACATTTGTCACAACTGACATTATGACCAGAATTTTTCCAGGGGTGGTACCCTGAGTTAAGACTTTCAAGCACTTAGCTACAGCCAGTGTGTTACTGTGTTTCCATTTTCTATTGTACTATGTAGACCATAAGTCCTCCAAAAGTTGGTTCTAGATACGGATTTGGTAATGTGATGTTGCATACCCAAATAAGAGCATTTTATTTTGTTTTCCACTGAGGAAATCCTCTATATGTCTGAGGTTTGCACAGATGACTTAGCACAAGTGATTTACAAGCACACCCAGACCTTTTGCTTTATACCTACATTCCAGATACAAAACCCCCTCTGAAATAGCTCCAAGGTGAGGTACTTTCTGTGTGTTTACGTGGAAATGAGCGCACCAAGGTTACAGCTAAAAGCAAGCCTATCTGGGCTATCAGTACATTGTATTCTGGTTCAAAAACAATTTGCCAGTGTTTGGTGTAAGAGTTCTGAAATGTTTTGTGGGCTTATTTGTGTGTCATTTCCCAGAATTCTCACCTGTGATATCACTACCCAGGTGTGAGCTCCTAGAGGGGAAGAGCTGAGTGCTTTGGGGAAAGGCACTTGGTATTAACTTGGGAATTCTGTTCTGCTCTGCATGTGATCTGATCTAATCGTCAGTCTCTGAAAGCCTTCTGCTAGCCTTCTGTAAATAGCTTCTGCTATTTACAGGACTACTGCTATCAACATACAGTGGTTATTCACTCATCCTTCAAAAGTGGTAGGTCAGCAAGAATGGAAGACTCTTCTGGGGCAAATATTTTTTAATAATTTCTCTTATGTATTTAGTTTTGCTTGTTTTGAAAAGCCGTATGTTACTATGTGTTTACATTTAGCGAAGAGAAGGCCTAAGAACTGCACTTTATGCTTGAAGCAGAAGGTGAGAAGTTTCTTTTTGGGGAGGATCACTCCAGTCTTTAGTCAGATGTGTTTATCTTCCTTTAGACAGTTCCATTGTGCACAGGAGAGTAGTTGTCAACCACTGCCCTTTTTCCTGGAGGTTTAGGTGTTTTTTCAGATAACCTGGAGTCAGCTCATTGAGCAACTTGAAGTTAAGATCCAAAAGCTGAAACTGAAATCAGTAATAGATAAGTGGAACAAGTCTGGAGTGTGTGGGACAAAGAAAGCAGACATAGACAACACTCTCAGTTGCTCCTTGGTAATTGTATAAAATTTGTATAATTGTATTAGCTGGAGTTTCCAAGTACTGAAGGCTTCATGCCAGGTTTATCATGGGCTATGGTCCTGCCAAGATCTAATGCAGGTATGAATAGTCAAGGTCAGGCATTGTCTGCCTGGATGGATAAATTCTTAGCCACTCAGGGATGGCAGAAAATTTTAGTTGTGACTGTTGTTATTCTGAGAGTTTGATGTCAGGTGGGAGTTCCAGTGTATCTTTGAAGTGTGGATGAAGCTGGAGAATAATGGGTCTTTCTCTAAATCATTGCTAAGAATGTTTCAGAAATCATTCCTCAGACCAGCAACATCAACTCTGTCTTTTTCAGGTCCACTTTTAAGCACTTGTTCTTCATTCTTAACATGCTTCTTACCGTGCTGTGGGCCATCATGATATTGGTATTGATCTGCATAGTTCAGTGTCTTCCTGATAAACTGATCTGAATAAGAGCTTATTCTGCACTGGCATCCACTTATTCCAGAGTCCCCAGAGCCTGGTGGCTGTCTGGGTGGTGAAGACCCAGGACGTGCTGCATCCCCAGTATTCTGATGTTTGTCCTGCAGACTCCTAGGTCACAGTTCCAGGGGAGGCTCTAATTCATGGCAGCATGGGGAGGGTCCCAGACATGTCTACCTTGAATGGTTCCCAGAGTCTCACTGCCTGGCAGATACCACTGGGAGGTTTTGGTCCTTTGCATTGCTGCTATGGGCAGGAAAGCTATTAACCATGCCATTAACCTATTTCAGTAATCAAGGCCCAAGGGCCATCTGCTTTGAAGAGAATACATAAAATCAATTTGATGATTGATTTAACAAAATCAAATTTAAAAAATTCAAACAGAGGAAATTCACTGTGAACCGAAAGCCTTGCTTTGCAGGCAGGTTTAATTCTGGATTTCCATGCATTAAGTATACTCTGCTGCTCACACTTGTCTTGCCTTCTAGTGAAAGAATCCTTAGATGAACCTAGGATTGTGACTTTGTTACAATAATAAGCAGATGAGAAGAAGAGAGGGAAACTGTTAGTACCTCAACTGAAGGCACGACTAATAAACTCATATTTTATCATACGTCAGAGAATCCATAAGGAGAAGAGATATTGGGAATCAGGTCTCATAATTTTCATAGCTCCAAAATTACTTTTCATCACATATTCTGAGGATTCCTTTTATTGATACAGGAAAGAATCTTACCTTAAGTAGAGTAAATACACGTTTGACATGTATGTATTTGCTTATTGAGAATCTGGAATGTGGCAAATGAGGTCCAGCACTGGTTTCATGTTAGAGTTAGAGCATAAAGTTGGAGAGGGAGGAATTGGCTTCTGTGCCTTGCCTGTGTCTGCACTAAAACAACATACATCATAGTGCATATGAATGATTCTTTAAAATCTTACCCAATACTGAAACTTCTGAAATAAGAATATCCTATTTAAAATAGTTCTCCTCTTAAATAAATTGTGTGAGAAATGTTTTGACAAAAAGAGAACAGCTGTTTAAATTTTTCAACCAACTGATCAATAGGAGGGTGAAGCTTGAAAAGCTGATCACACTCAGACTGGTTCCTGGGATGAACATAGAAATATTCATGGCCATGTTGAGATTTTGTCAAAAGTAAGCACTACTTAGAGTTACTATGAAGTGAAATTAAGTGCATATGTAGTTGATTAGGTAACTAATCCAGGGACATAAACAATGAACATCATGGGTGGGAGCTAAATAAGACTCTTGAGTCATTGGCAACACAACCACAATTTTTTATGCAGAAGACACAGAACTGGCTCTCTGGCTGAAGGCAGATTCATCTTGGCTGCAGAAGGGTTGTGAGGATTCCTACTTGGAGGAAGAGGCAGCACTGAAAAGGGCTTTGCTAACTTCTTTTGAGGACTTGGGACATTGCCTTGACTCAGATGTAGTGGTATGTGTTCGTGTCTATGTGCTGAGACTGGAAAGCAGTCCTCTTCAGGACTGCATATGACAGAGCTCGGCCAGAGCATGCCATATCCTTCCCATTTATGTAGGGCTTGTTCTCAAAAGCTCAGTATTCACAGGAGTTCCTGTCCAAGGGTTGAGTGCCAGCTTGTAACGAATCTGAGGCTTCAAACAATGGATAATCAATGAAGCTAGAAAAGAACAATACTCATGTTGTCGCATGCTATGCCCAGTGTTTTGCTAGATTCTCACAGTGGGTTTAGACCATGTCTATCTGTGGTAAAAGCTTACTGTGTCATACTGCACCCTTACAGCACAGTAACTCTTACTATACTGAGGTTAAGGTTTACTTAATTGTTTGATAGGGAAGTATAGTTGCTGATGTGCAAAGAGGTTCCTTTTTGTTTGGTTCCATATTTGGCTGTTCTCTGCCTGGCTGTAGCCATGCTGCTCGTATAGTGACTGGGATTATTTCCCAGCAGCTTGTCCTAGGTGGATTTCTGTACTGACCACCTGCCAGTAATAATAATCCAGTAAGGGTATAAGAAGTTATACAGTCTCAGTAGAGTTATTAGTTTCTAAAAACCTGACTCAGAAAATACCCAGAGTAAAGAAAATAGGACTGCAGCTCTAAATAAGAAAAATGACAATGGGAGCACTGATAAGAATTTCCATAAAAGTAGTGCTCAGATTAAGTTCTAATGTGATGCTTAAACATGTAGGAGAAAAAAGGACAGATCTGAAAGATATTACAGATACAAAGTAGTCTACGGTAGTTTCTTTCCCTCCTCACTCCTCATCCTTTCTCTGTGGCTCTGGAATTCTCCTCTGTCTGTAACAAAACTTCTGGTTTGTTTCATTTCCCCACATTGCATTCTGAGCTCTGAGGGGAATATGAATCGTTCCAGGAACTATAGTAACCAGTCCATCTTAACTGGGATAAACTAAGACACGATTTGGCTAATATTATGGACAAGGACAGCCACCTATGAAATTTGTTAGACAGCCGTGATGTATTCGAAAAAAAGTAATTCTTCCAAGCCTAATGACTTGTACCATGTTCTATTTCCATTATACATTCAATTAAGTGAAGACCAATCTTGTAATAGAAGCAGAATAGAAATAGTTTCCTTGACTGAAAAACAAGTGTTGGGTGAATAAAAATTGCAGACTCAAGACCCAAAACTCGGTTGATATACTTACTGCTCCTGGGCTTCTGAGTTCATTCCACTGAACACCTTGATCTATAGTTTCAGAGTTTATTCTTTCCAAAAAGTTATTCTGCAGAAGTTGTGTGATGTGGTAATGTGATCAACAACTGAAAATACTGCAGGGAGGTAAAATGAGTATTTCCTCATTTAGTTTGAGACCATCTGCAAAGGATTGCTATAATTGACTGGAGAATGAAATTAAAATGGTGTGGAACCTATGCCTGTTCTGTTAGGATAGGGTCTGTTAATTGATTTCAACAAGTGCCTCAAGCACCACTGACACCTCTTCTTCACTATTAACTAATGATTGTTATCTCACTGAGGTTATTACTGAGTCTACACCCATTTCTGGGATTCCATAGCAGAAAATCCCTTTTTGGATCCAAACTAACAGGCTCAAGATAAGTCTTTGTGGAAAGGGTGTTAAAGGGCTAGTATCTACCAAAAAGAATTGTTGGAGCTCTTATATTTAGTAGTAATTTGATATTAGCTATAGTATGATAACTATGCATTGTACTTTGCTGAGGATTCAAAAAGAGTACGTTATTGCCTTGAAGTAGTTGCCATATGAATCAGACAGAACACAGGAAGGATAGCTGCATGTCCCCACAGACAGGCAGGTGGGAGTAGGATGTAAATAACTTCTGCTCTTAAGGTGAATTAAGAGTAAGAGGGAGTGTCAGGGCAGGCAGAGAGGGAGTCCTTGCTGGAAAGCTAATTGAAAACAGCAACTTTTGAATAGGACTGGAAGGAAGGAGTTTGTAAGGTTCATGTTTTGAGACAAAAGAACTTTATGAAGTTTGTATTGGGTCCACGTGGAGTTAAGGAAGCACAAACCAGAATCTCATAGAGTTCACAAAATGCCTATCTAGCCTTCACAGATATTATACAGTGCCCTGGTTAGCCTTTATTGAGTGTGCTTCGAGGACATGTAGACTTTCAAAGTATGTGAAAGTCACTTTTAATAATTAATTGGCTCACTCTCTCCCACCTATTGCTTCATATCTAATAAAAGGAAACAGTGAGTCCTTGCCAAAGCCAACAGATACAGTAATATTTGGACTAGTTGGGATTGAGAGATAAGACAGGCTAGAAGGGACATCCCCAAAAATCTTAGAAGTGAAACAATCCACATTTTTTTGTCCTGTCTTATTTCTGCCATGACTCTCAAATGATGTGCTCTTAAACTAAATTTCCCCTATCTAATAAGTGATTTCAGGAAGATCACTGCACTTTTAATGAATAAGAAATGTGTGTCTGTTTAGACTGCTTTATAACTGGATGTTTCAACTTTACTGTGTCAGGTAGACATGCTGAAATTTCCAAGTGATAAACTGACTTCTGCTTTAAGCAGCCACCATCCACATTATCATCTACATCCATGCACACACAGCGACACAGGAAATGACACACTGTTATCAGATGGCTGTTAAGATGGATGCAGGGAAACGGTGAGCTTGCTGGCATGACCTTAAAGACAGCCATCCACAGATGTTCTGTAGTCACTTAAGTATGTGCAGTTAAAGTGTGCCTGTTGTGCACTTGGGGAAATTTTTGTTTTGACAGAGAACACTTAAGTTTGGAGGAGGTCATGAATATGTTTCCAGAGGGAGAAGGGAGGAAACCACCAAGCTTAATGGGAAGGAAAGACATATAGGTTTTCAAGAGACCAAGAGGAGCAAGGCAGTAACAAAGGGTCAGACATTCATCCTGAACCTGTCTTTATCTGCCTCCCACAGTAGGGAGGTGGCTAATGTGGTGGACGCTTACTGTCACCTGCTATTGTGGTCTTGCACAATGCATAGCCTTGGTTAGACCTTAAAATGGGGACCAATTCTGCCACTTCTTGAGCTTGTCAAGAGGACACACCCTGCACCAAAGATAAATAAATGATGAATCAATTCTTAGAGAAGTTGTATGGAGGCTAGAGTCAGAGACAGTCAAGGTCAATGTGGCTCAGGGGTCATACCAGAGGACTGTCATGAGATAATCAGCCAGATCTACATCTGAACTGTTATCATGCAGTGCTGGGAAGTGTTGGTCAGGGCAGGAGCAAAGCTCTGACTTCTCTGTCTGGTCTCTGCTGTGCATGTTCTGCCTGTTGGTAAGACTCACCAACTTTCTCTCTTTAGGTAGTATTTCATAATCATATCCTTTTGCATGCAGAACAGTTACTAAGGTCTTTCTTACTAACTGGTCAAGTAATGCAGTCACAATTGTACCTAACTGCTATTGTTTTGGAGTTAGACTTACATCCTCTCAACAGGTTATCTGTTAGAATACGCTATCTCATGGACTCTGGCTTTATTCCTGGTAGCTCAGAACTATCCATAACACCCATGTTGACTGCAGGTACAAGCAAAGCCCATGAAAGGATGTCATTCTGGAATGCCAGTCTGCATTTCACAAGTCTCTGTGCATGTTACCTGTGATCATTTCATGACACCTCTTAGTCATGCATCCACATCTGATGACAATAACAGTAAGAGACAAGAGACATTAAAATTACATAACCATAGATAACAGGTACTTATGTATTATGTACTGTATGTCAATATTAAAAACTAGTAGCAGGAAGATGCAGTGATGCAATAGTTACCAGATGCCTAAAGTGTTACTCTCTTATTTGCTGGTAGACGTGACTTGTTTCTCACTTATGCAAAGGAAAATTATAGATTACTCTGTCGGAGGTGGAACTTTCGCTATTCTTAAGATGCAGGTCAGAGCAGTTGCACCTGTTGACACACAGTTCTGTGGTATCAATAGTCTCAGCATGCAGTGTAGTCCTTGCTTTGTTGTACACCACAAGTTCCTTTCTAATGCTGCGGCAGAGACTGCCACAGCTACCCAGAAGACTGTGAAGAGGAGTACAGGACTTCATCAGTCAGGTTTAGGACCTCTGAAAGGTGATGTGGAGATCACTGCAGAGAATTTAAAAGCTCGGGTACCAAATGATGAGTGCAGAAATGCACTGTGCTTGAAGCTACTCTGTGTACAAACAGAAGTATATGAATCCTGCAGAGTAAAGGCAGAAAATACTAAGTTCTGCTTCCAACCAAGATTTGTTGTATTATAATGGTGCATAAAATAATTGGGAAAACAGCATATGTACAACAGTCAGGCAATAATAATAAAACTTACATTTAAAAGCCAAAACAATAGACAATCTATAAATGCAGCGATGGGATCTAGTGATAAATTTTAAGTGCAAAGTTAAGGAAAAGAGGAACAAGGCAGTTTATCCATTGTCCTGTTTAGCAAGTGTGGGGGAATGGGACCTGCTCGTCTGTCAGGCCGCTGCTTGATCTGAAGTATGTGAGGGCATGTTCACCATAGGTAAAATACTCTTCAGGTCCTCTGTCTGTCCAGGTGGTACTGGATGCCAATGCAATACTGGCCACAGTGGGGGACAAAGTGTCACCTCTGACCTGTAGTCAGTTACTATCCCCTTTCCCTGATCTAATTCTAAACCAATGCCAGCATACGATGATAATGCTCTTGTGGGCTCAGGAATGGAGGACAAAGACCACACCACAGACATGGCAGTAGCTTTAGCACTTCAGAATTGGCCTAGATGTGCAAGGGTCAAAAGTAAGTTAATAAATTTAAGATACGTGGAGAATTTAAGAAACAACAGTTTTAAAGCTGAGACCTGATTTTTTACTTCATCATAAGCTAAGAACAAATTTTGTATCCTATTGATAAAGGAAGTTCACCACTTTTTCACAGGCATGCTATATTTTACCTTCTTTAAATGATTTATGACCAAATAAAATTTGTTATGAGTAGAAATTGTGCAGGAGGGAGTGGGGAGGTACAGGTTGTTAAAAATAATCCAGAGAAAGGTGGTTTAGTAGGCTCAGATGTGTGTTGTCAGTGCTCTAGCGATTTAAAGGATTCTTATGTTTACACATCTAGAAGGACATGCCATAGCACAAATGGGAAATTGAAACTCATTTCTGTACATTAAGATCTTCAAGGTTGTAAGAGAATAATTTTGCCCAATATAATTTTAGGAGTAATTTCCCTGTTTGGAGAAAAAAGAAAGAACACAGACAGTTTGCAGTTTGAAATAAATCTGGGGGTTTAAAGTTTGTTAACATAGCAATTTTGCTGAACATGCATAGTCCAAATCTTATGTTATTCCACACAAAGGACAGAAACTCCCTTGATGAGATTTTAGTTGGGATTAGGAATTATCCTGCCTTGGAGCAGGAGAATGCTGTACATCTTCCCCTTCATTCTTGCGTGATTCTGTGCTGGAAAATGCTTTGATGCTTTTTAAAATGAAACTGCATCTGCACAGAGTTTTCAGATGCTCTCAAACTCCAAAAGTTGATGTGAATTTCCTGACAATTGTATAAAATGAATGCAGCTGTAAATAAAATTACTCACTGCAGTCTCAGTCAGGTGTGGACACTTGCAGGATCAGATGTTGCAGTTTCCAGCTTTTGAGGGGGAAGTGTTGTCTCTCTCTATGTATTTAAACATTGCTGCTACAATGAAACCTGTATACTTACATGTTCATGTAGCACCAAGTATGTTTCAACAGTGTAAAAGTGTATTTTCTATTATATCAAAACCAATCTTTATTTTTTTCCATAAAGGGATGCGTAACAATGTCAAATGTTTCTCTTGATACTAGAGCCTTAGCCTGCAAAACGTATTTATAAGAGCAGAATGCTTTGTCCTCTTGCTCTTGCAGGAGCATCAGTTTGAAAAGTAACACATCTGTAATAGATTCAGGTTGCTTTTTCATGAGCAGCTGATGGTGACACTTTTAAGAAAGGGCCGAATTCTCATTCCTACAACTACATTTGTCAACAATATATGAGCATGCAAAACAACAGTCCAGTCACATTTTGCTTTCATTTTTTCTCTTTTGTGCTAGGGCATAACTTCCAACTGTCAGCTCTTTCAGCTGAGCATCAGCCTTTTTATAATTGCTGCAGCATGTCAACCCCTTTAAAATTACCATATGTCAGCTGTTTACCATATCGACTGAAAGCATGCGTATTGGGTTGTTCCCCTTTGCCCTACCTGTGTTGCTCTTGGTGACAGCAAGGTGATTATTTTAGCTGACAATTCAGTCACTGGCAGGAATGCCCCAGGTGTATTTGCTGTGGCTCTGCTGAGTCCAGGAAAGTCACTTACTTGCAGAAGCAGACAGCAGGAAGAGTGGGGCTGGGTGGCGGATGGGCTTGGCAGGCTGGCTAGTGAGCAGCCAGATTTATGGACCTAATCCCTTCCTTCCTTGCCTGAATATTTAGACAGCCAGGAGACAATTATTCTGCGGGTTGTGTGATCTCTGTGGGAATTTGCTTCTGAGAAGACCTGGCTACAGAAGCAGGAGAATCTGTTTGTCTTAGTATGTGTCTGAATTTTTGACTAATGCCATCACTATAGGATGTTAGCACCTTGCAAGTTTTAAAAGTGTTGTAATAACCCTATTTTTTCCCGTCCTCACTGACAAAAAGGTGAATGGCAAAGGGCTTACTTATGGCAAATCTTGTGTCAATGGTAATGTGCCAGTGTGTGTCTGGTTTTGGACTGTGTCTGGTGGCTGGTCCCTGACTGTGAACCAGAGATTTTGCTGGCATTTTTCTGTGTCTGACATCCAATCTGGACCTGTACTGCAGAGGAAAACAGTAGTAAGCTAGTAACAGAGTGCCAGATAGTAAGAGGATGACAAGTCTTTTCCAGTCTTGTGTGAATGTTACTGAATGAGCAGTCAGCGTGCTAGGGGCCAGTGAGCCAACAAATATGTTCAGCATTCCCACAAAATAATCTTCAAAATAGTAGGAGGTGTGATTATGAAGGGGAGGCATTTGAAAGCTATAGATAGTGGAGTTAGACAGGGGAAGTGAGCTGACAGGAAGGCATTCTGAAGCTAAATGGGGCTCTACGCAAGCTTTTCCCACAGCAGCTCTGCCCATTTAGGTAGCATGTCCTGCTGGCAGCTGAGGGCCAGAGGCTGACGGCTTGTTTCCCTGTGGGAAAAGAGTAATGAAGGTTGTAGGGAAGCACCAGGGGAACACATATGTGGGGTGTGCGCAAAGAAGTCTAAGCAAGGGGCATCTCTGCGAGGATCACAACTGTAGCTGTGACCGTGACTGGCTGTGTGTATTCCAGCTGCTTTCACCAAGCCTCTGCATATGGTGATAGTAAGGTCTCAGAGGCTGAATTGTCTGACATTCTCTCCTTTTATATTAGCTGTATTATTTGCCAATTTCAAAAATGATTCTGTAGGGGATAACTAGTATTCTGAGATCATGATGGGTCTAGTCAGCTTTCCAGAAAGTACAGCAATTACCGTGTGGATAGAAGTGAACTTGACAGACAGGCTGGGTGGCTGCTCTCTTTAACCTAAGCAATTAGTTTTCTTGTGTTTATGTGCACACCTCTTCTCTGTGATTAGCCTCAATGGAAACATTGTCGTGAGGGTTCTGTTGGCAGCAACAACTTAATAGGCAAAATGGAGGGGCCTAGGTGTTCTTCCGTCATTTTCATTTTTAATTAAATAAGGCAAAAGACATAATAAGCAAAGTCTGATTTGCATGAAAATTTGTATGCATGTATAATAGATCTTAATGTTAACATTGGAAATTACTTTCTTTCAACTCAGTGGCCTGTATATTTGATTTTTAGAATTATTTGCTCCTTTGTAATTCTCAGTAGGTTTCTCTTGCAAAATAGTGCTTCTAAATTCCTTGTGAAATACTCAAGCACTTTGTAGGCTAGTAGATAAGGACATTGCCTTCTATTGGAAAGTACATTTTTATAAAATACATTGGCAGTTTTTCGATAAATTCTTTTTTTTTCCTCTGTCAAATGTATTATTACAAGTATAACAATGGATACTATCATTAAGAAATACCATGCATTTTAATAGCCATAATTTAAAGCTTTTATTCCACAAGCAAATGTGTGTGTGTGTTTGTGTGTAAAAGTCTGTTTTCACTGGGTTTTTGAATGCAGCTGAGTCTTGGAATGAACTACCAAATAATCTTTGTTTAAACTTAACAATGCTTGTATTTGATATTTTCAGAATTAATTTTTATAGCAGATTTCATTATATCTCTGTTGTGTTCTGGGTACAGTAGGGCAGCTCATTTGCAGCTGAATTAAAATCTGTGGTTTAATAGCAGTATGATTTGCTTAGGCAATAAACTATCTCCCGTAAATGGAGGTGCTATCAAGATAAAACATGTTAATTCTGTAACAAATCCCTGTGTTGCTGATGGAAAATATTTCAGAAGAATTACTCCCTGCTCTGTGTGGGGGCTTCATGAATTTCAGGATAATGGAGGTTACTGTCTCTGAGGGACCTGCTGAAATATACCCTTTTCCAAAACACTGTCTGAATTCCTCTTGGAAGTCCTTATGGATCAAAAACTGACTATGGCCTAGCTACACTTTCATTTGCTCTGCTTTAACAAAAGGTATGATTTTAAACTGACTTTAGAAATTTGGTGAAAATTTAACTTAATTCAGTTAAACCTGGCTAATACAAATTTAAATGCACGGGTAATTTATAGCTATAAGCCAAGCTAACAGAGTAAGTTTTTAACTGTTTACCTAAATCAGTTTTTAAACAGACAAGGAAAAACTTTCATATAGTACAAGGTTGAGAAGAATGAGACTGTTTACCTTGGAGAGGAAATGAATCGGATGAATCAGAAGTGAGCTAATAAAAGGTTACAATGAAGGTGTAGGTTCTAAAGAGACAAAAATGCTATGCTGCCTTCAGGGAAGAACAAGGAGCATTCAGTGAAGCTTAAAAGTGGCAAAGTCAAAAGTACAAAGAAATGCTGTGCCATGAAGTGAACTAGTTCTTGATGGGACTTGTCACTGGATATCTCTGAGGGCAAGAGATTAACAGGACTCTAGAGAAAGTGCAGGGTAGGCTTAGACTTAACTAAGGGGGAGGTTTGAGTGGAGGAAAAGGAAAGAGCTCTGCAGCTTGATGGTGCAAGAGCATGCTGATGCTTAGAAAGTCCAACACTAATGCAGAGCTCACCTATTTATGTGGATAACAAGAGTATCCAATTGCAGTGGTAGGGATTAAAAACCAAAAAGGGTGGTGGAAAAGCTAAATGTCTGTTTGGTTCAAGCTGCTCTGCTATTACTGAGGTCAAAAGGACTTTTTTTCCAACATCTTTCCTATATGCAGCCGCTTGTGAAATCTTTTGGTTGCAGGATTCTGGCTGGCTAGATCTCCAGTAGCAATTTCGTGTTCCTGTGCAGATTACCACAGTTGTACCCATTTCCCTCTAAAAGCCCATCATGTCTAGTTATACCTTAAAAGCTACAGCAAACTCTGTTACAATCTCATTAGGAGTTTGAATCACTGCATTTCAGTGTTTCTAAGGAGCAAATGCCACAAATTTGTCTGTAAAGGTGACAGTCTCTCCTACATAATTGGATAACAGAAAGTAGCTTTGTCTTGCTTAATGCTTGGTCCTTGAGAAAGTGTATCGTAAGACAAAGTGGTTTGTTCATGGTTATACCTGCTAATCGAATGAACTGGGGTCCCTTTGTAAATAGCCATAAAGAAGCATTGCAGACAGAGCAGGAAAACAAAGATGGCCTGTTCCCATCCTGCTGCCTCAGCCTGGTGACTCTAGTCTCTTAGACATATGAAGACACCTCTTGGACACAGTTTCTAGAGCTTAAAGGGAACTATATTTTGATGATCAAAGCAGGAGAGCCTGGAGTCAGGCTCCTGAGCTGAATTTGTGGAAGCAACAGGAAAAACTGCGGTACAGTTAACCAGCACTTATGGGTTGGCCTCAGTTCAGCCTGGAGAACTGTGTGTTACACAGATCTGGAAAGTGACTTCTTTTTCATGTGGGTTCTTGCCTTTTTGTTGCTTACTGCTCTGCAGCAGACATTGAGGATATCTGTTGCTGCCTCTTGGCTCTCCTTAGTCAGCAGCTGCTGCTTTGATATCTGTGGAAGAAGCTTAATCATCTCCTCAGGTAGGCAGCTAGGTTTTTCTGGGACCCAGCTGCTACCTGGATGTTCTGTGCTGCTGCTGCAAGACTGCATGTTGTGGCAGCCCAAGAATGTGTGCAATATGCTATTTCTTTTGTTTCATGTGCTCAGCTACCTCTGCCAGGTTGTTTGATCCACACAGTCAACACAAGTTCTCTCACTGTTTGCTGTCTATGATGGAATGAGGTCACAAATTAAGTCTAAGGGCATTTCATCATTAACTTTTTCCCTATCATCTGCCCTCCCATCCTGCCACCCTTAGTCATGCCTACAATATCAGCGCTCTGGTGGAAAGACCTGACATGCAAATCTGCCATTCCTCATTATTGTGGCCTGGTTTGTGCGCCAAGTCTTCTGACTGTACTGTCATGAACTCCACAGGGTTACAGGCTGTCAACAATGACCCAATCATATTCAAAGGCTGAGAAGTACCCTCTATGTATGAAGGATTTTTTTTTTTTTTTCTTTTTTTTTTTTTTTTTTAAGGGGATGGTTGAGGGGGTGGTGGGTTGTTGTTTGTTTTGTTTTGTTTTGGTATTATTCTCTTGTTCTTCATTAATGCAAGTGAGACTCAGGCATTGGACAAGAGACAGTCAAGGTTAACTTTATTCCTACTACTTTCTTCTCCTCCCCTCCATTTCTTCTAGTCTGTCTTTGTGGATCTTTGAGGACACAGCTTCATCAAACACCGTAGAGTTGATGGGGCAGGAGAGCTGGTCAAAAGATTTTTCACAAGTGTTTCATTGGAAACAATTCACATTTGCTCTGATTTCAGTAAATCAAAACCAAGTTCTCACAGCTGCATCTGAACTCATGACAGGATGGAGGGGATTCTGTTATCTGAAGGTATTTCTTACAGAAAAGCCTGATACTCTTATACTTCCATGCTTGGTGGTGATGAGCCAAGACTTTCAAAACTGTGAAAATCCCAGAAGTAAATGATGCTTACCTCTTAGGTCCTCAGCAAGAAGCCTAGATATTTCAAAATACCAGCTAGCTCTGGAGAGGCAGTTCGACCAAAGGTCTGGAAGATCTGTTTTCCCAGCCCATGGTGGTGTGGTTGCCAGGAGAGTGCTCAGACCTCCTGGAGCCCTGGCCCTGGGATGCCCAGCATCTGCTTGGGGAAAATGGCATGTTCCTCAGGCTTATAGCTACTGCCAACACAAATACCAGTTTCCCTCAGCCTCAGAAAAGTGGTGGGGGGCCACCTCCCTCCCAGAGCAGGAGCTCGCAGACTGTCCCAGCTATATGGCAATGGCAGCTTTTAAAATTTTACTCTGTTAAAATACTGCTTCCAGCTAAAGGAGAATGAAAACAAAAAGAAAGTAATTCCTGGTGAACATGAGCTGCTGTCTTCTGGCTGGCTCCAAAGGGGAGCTTGAGATCAGCTTTCCAGCTACTCTGGGGAGCTACTTCTTCCGTTAAAGAGATCGGACATTGCATTTCTCTTCCCAGCTGGCACTCATGGCAGCTCATGTTTGTGGCCCTTTCTGGTGGAAGTAGAGCTCTCCAGGGGACTGCTGGCTAATAGCTCAGTCTAATGGAAGGGCCTCTGTGCTGGGTGATGCTGAGGATGGAAGCATGAGCCTTACAGCTGGCTTTAGAAAGTTGGGCCCTGTAACTAAAAGCTGCAATGATTCATTTCCTTCATGGATGGACTGTAAAGAGTCAAGTGTAACAAACAGTGATGAGTGTTAGGACCTTAGTAAGATCAATATAAACCAAAGCTGTGCTAAAAAAAATGTCAGCGAAGAAATAAAACAAAGGTGATGCACGTCTCCTTCTATGGCCAAGAAGTTTTTGACAATCTTTCTTACGGGAATATAAATTGTAATTCTGAGATAAGTAATGTTAATAGTGAAATAAGACTTTTGTGCAAATACAGGTTTTAGGGAGGATGGTATTTCTAGGAAAGCCCTCTTCTGATGCTTACCTGTTGCACTTTTCTGGAATACTGTTTGCAAGCTAAAATGTACTGCAAGTAAGAGTGTATGTCTTGTATTTAGATCTAATGTTATGATGGCTATAAAATAAACCATTTAATATAATATGCAATTGGATTCCATTAATTCTGTGTGTTATCCTAAAATTTCTGCTGTAGTGAGGTTATTTTTATGTAAATAGAGAAGTTTGGATTGTAAAGTAAATAATTTCCATTCTGTATTCAGCGACTGAACTATATTTCTTTTTGACACTTTTGCAAAATGTGTTACACAGGATTAGCAAAAAAATCACTCACTAGAACTTTTCTATTTAATTTCCCATGGCTGTGCTAATGGAAGGAGGTAGTACTATGTTAGAGAAATACAATATTTTCTTTGTTTGGAGAGGAGGATGTTACCTATGATTTGCTTACTTATGGTTATTGGTTGTTATTGGGAATGCTAATATTTTGAAGCTGAAATTAATAAAGTTGAGATCCACTAAGCAGAAAAAAATATAAAAGAGAAAAATATGTGTTCCTGTGAAAAATCTCTTTGCAGGTAATAGTATAGCTATATGTCATCTTTTAGCTACTGGAATGTAAAGTAGGTAATTGGAAAATGCTCATGTTTTCCAACTCCCTAGGATACTAATAATCATATTTCTGATGCAAACACTACATGTTATGGTTTTACCAACTCAGCTTGTTGCTGGCATGATACCAGAACCATCAAATCACAGGCCATACTAGATGTGGTTAGGTGCTGTCACAGTAAATTTAACTCTTGTCTGCTATGGAAAGAGTCCAGGTGAAAGGTCACTTTCAACATCAATGTGGCCATTTAATGCTTTTATGTCTTCTAATTAGAAATGATAATCAATGAGAATCATTTATAAAACTTGCTCAGAGTAGTGATTCTCTACTTAAAATGATATCTTCTGCCTAAGACACTTTAATTGCAATCAGGTTTATGCCGTATGATCATAAGGATTCAGAACTTAATGATATATATGGTTAACTTGTTTGCAGTACTTGACAAATAGACCCAAATAGGTTATTTCTCCAATGGGAACTTCATTGCATTTGACCTTTTTTATCGAAGGATTTGAGTAAAGTATTACCTTTTCTGGAATTAGATGCTTGAGTAAAACATTTCATGGGCCTGCTTAACAGTTCATCTGTGCTTCAATAGCAATTAATGTCTGTGTAAGTAAACTTTCTATTTTAAAGGTCATTAATTTTCTTTACACGATACAGTTCAGAGAGTCTGCTACTAAAATAATTGAGACCTACAGGTATTAATTTATGAGGGAGGATTAAAGAGACTAAAAATCTAAAGATTAGCTAAAGGATGACTAGGAAAGTGTGTCATGTAAGTCTGCCTCTTGGTGTTTTTGTTCTCATTGTGTATGAAGTACACGTGTGAAGTACTTTTTCTTTTGTTTCAAGAGAGTCGAACTAGATGTTCTAGTCATTCTTTCTGGCCTTAAAACCCATACACTGCACTAATATATATCTTTAAAACTTGAGGAACATGGTTCTTCTTTACATGGAGAAATATTTTACCCTACAGACAAACTAGTGAGGGGGTGGGGGGTGGGGGGAGTGTGGACACGATAGTTCTGCTGTAATGTTTAGGGGTGTAAAGGATATTTGGGTGGTGATGCAGCTCCAGTAACACAGTTGTGCCACTACATTGTTTTCCTGAATCACAGTGGAGTCCATGTCAGGCAGCTCTTGTTCCATGCAGAGGTTGCTTTGTAATGGTGTCACACCACTGTCTTAGGAGATCACTTTTGCTCTGATGGAAAATGTTCTTATTCCTGGCTCTCCTCTATGCCAGTTCTGACTCAGATTAATTTGAGTCACCTTTATGGGAGTTACTTTGATTTTAGAGCTGCATGAGGGGCAGACTGCATTTCATTAACTTTATGAAGAGTATGCTAATGTGAGCAAGGCTTTGTAAGGCTGAAGCATTTCTCACTGATGAGGTTGGTTCAACAGTAATTCCTCTTATGGATCTGTTTTGGATTTGGCTCCTTCAGTTGGCAGCACAATTAGTTCTGTGGCATCTGGAAAATGGTTGTGCATCATACATTGCCATCATAAGAATCCTTATTATAGTATGTTATTTATCTGTAGCAGTGCCCACTGTTTGTTGGGGCTTTCCAAAATGCAAGAAGATCTTTACTTTGAAGTAAAGAAACTACCCATTGTTGCCAACTAGATCTGTAGAGAATATTTGATGGCATGGCTCATAAGATGTCAATTAAGAATTGCTGATGATAATCCAACACAGTAAGTAACAAAATCAATGGAAGAGCAAACAGTGGAGCTTCTTGCAGTATTTTAGTGTTATAAAGTTCTGTTTCCAAATTAGGAGAGTGTGCATTACTGGAGTTTCAACTTGTTACTAATCCAAAATTGCTTATTAAACCCTATAGAACAGTGTCATCTTTGTGAGGAAACCACGTGATGAACTGTGTAGGAGAAAGCAACGTTTTCTTTGGCAGTTAAAAAATAGGTATCTGTTTGAACCTCTGCAGAAGCTGAAGTGTTAGAAAGGCAGAGGGAAACTAGTCAAAAGTAAAGGAGAATAACTGGAGCTGAGCCTCAGTGAAAATGGGTTGACAACTCCAACACCTGGCTTCTGTGCCTTTACTTTTGGTAGTCTTGTAGGACTGAAGCTGCTTATGTGTGTGTGTGACATTGGGATTCTTAATCTGGCACTCCCAAGCAGCAACAATAGTTAATAATTTTGCATCATATTGTTCTAGAAACTGATCAGTGCTCTGAATTGTAAGAAACAAATTCACAAAGAAAATGAAGCTGCAGAATTCTGTTGCTTAACCAATATTTTGTGGCTTGCAAGCTTTTCTTTTGCTTTTTTTAAAGCAGATTTTAAAGCATCATGTGAGGTATATCTTCTTTTGAATTTGTTTTAGTTTTGCATAAGATATTTCTTGAATGAGTGTGAGTTCTCTTCCCCTTAAGACTTCTGTTGAGTGACAGAAACCATCTGTGTAGACATTTTTATGCCTGTTTAATTGATAATCAAGACTGAATCCTGTTGTTTAGCAAATCTGACTTGCCTGTTAGTAAACTATTCCCACATTAAACTCTGAAGTATAGAGTACACAGAGAAACAAATTTCTGACCTGTGATAAAACTGACAACCTGTATGTTCTGCTAGTATCTGTAAGTACAGCCTCTTTAATCGTGGTCTAATTGAGGCTTTAGTATTGGAAGGGAAGAGGAGACTGTTAGAGACTGGAGGGACAGTTTATCCTGAAATGCCAAGAAAACTTTGAGGGCTCCCTAGCACAGAGTAAAATGAGTTATGTTCATCTGTTGGGAAGGGAAATTCAGCAATTCTGCTAGACTTTGAAGTTCAAATCATGAATCGGGATTCCAATGATGAATATGACTTAGGACTGAGTTATGAATGACTTCTGAAGGAACCTTCTTCTCAAGCTTTGTCTTATGCTCTGCCCACTACCTTTCTTTAAGGGAAATTTGCAAGTGTAACAGAATACCTTGATTATTAGAACTAAAGGTTTAGGGGAAAAAAACCCCTGTATACTGTAAAAATAGGAATTTGATCATGAGAGTTAGCAGGAATGTGCCTCAGGATTTTTTTTCCCCCTGAGTCTGTGTGTCTCTAAAGAGTGTGTGTAGTGGAAAACCCTTCCTGCTCTCTCACATATGCCCTCTGTTCTCATGGTGTTCCCAGCCTGCTCCAGGTCTGGTATGATAACTGCAGTAGTGCTTTCTACTAGAAAAAACTAACAGTATCCAAATCGTGTTGTTAGTATGTTGACCAGTAATCAAGTTCAGAATAGAAAGCAGGGGAAGGAGAAGTTTTCTTTGTGCATCAGACATACCCTGGGAGTTGCAGACTGGGAGGCTTCAAGAACTTGAACACACAAGTGGCTGGTCACAGCTGTCTACTGGTGTCATGCTACTAAAGCAATAACTTTCGATGTAGTTTGCAGGTTCCCAGATTTCTTTTGATAGCTTTTGCATGTTGCCTTTGCTGTCTCTCTACTACAAAAGGTAACTAAAACCATGTAAAAGGCTACAAAGTTGAAGGGAAACCTGCATCTACCCTGAAAAAGTTGTAGGAAACTGAAAGGGTGCAAAGGTTAGGAGGTAGGTGGGTGGGTGGGTGGTTGAATAAAGTTGACCTAGAAAATTGCCAAGTAATTTAAAGAGGGATCTGTGATCAGTGCAATTGCTCTGGAAATGCATCTGTACATAGTATGTACATATATAGATATACACATATACATATATAGTATGTATGAGGAAATTCTTGCAACAGTAAGCAACGTTCAAATGATACCCTGCATTATTTGTTTGAGGTAAGGGATTCTTTATATCTGCATGCAAGCTTTGTGGCAGGTTTTACTCTCCCAGACTGGGAGCTGTGAAAAGTAATCACACAGCTTCTTCTAGTTGTTCTGCTGCAATCACTGAGGTTTAGATTGCAGGTAAGCATTATTCTCGCAAGGCTTAATGTTGAAAGACGGGTATTTCCAACTGCTACAGCATGAGTACCAACATTCCTGTTTGAAATGGATTACATTTGTGCATGTAAGAATTTTATTTATGGCTGTTGTCTCAAGTGTCGCATCTCATGCTCTGTCTTTGCAAACGTGGTGCCAGTGTTTCAGGACTGAAGTGTGTATTTGTAAGGGTGAGAATTATTTCAGTTGCCCATGAACACACTACTTGTGGCCTGGTTATATGGATGGAATTTTTGTAAAACACAAATAGGATTTGAATTTAGAGTGTAGTAGCACTGTGCCAAGCGCGTGATTCTGGCCCTAGAGTGCCTCTGTAGTTCAGATTAGGTGGAAAAATGGGTTCTTAGTGTGGAGTAGGAGAGCCCAGGTGAGAGTTCATGTAGAACAGCTACAGCTTGCTCCTTCCCCAAGTAGACAAACCCTAGAGAAATTTACTCTTTAGCCACCAAGCCAACAGAGACTCTCTTTCCCCGGATTCCTCCTTATATTACAAACTGTTTGTAAATATTTCCTTTGGCTTTAAATGCAACATTTCATAGTCTTAGAAATTCTTTTTTTCCATAATGTAAATGGGTGCTTTCTTACAGTTTAAATGGAACCAGTCATGATGCGAGCTTGTTTGCTTGCTTTGTATAGGGAATTTGGTGTGAGACCTTTTCTTCATTGTGGTATATTACTTTCTTTTATATCATATATTTTATTTTATTTTATTTTAATGAGTGAACATGAATATGTTGTCTTGAAACCCTGCTGGACTTGATGAGCAGTTTTTCTACTTAATCCTCAACGCTCTAGTGTCACTTTTCCCTCGTCTTCATGATTTCAGTCCCAGTTTAGCCCACTGCATTATAAAAAGAAGCTCAGAGGATGCTCTAAGTTATATTGGCATGTGTGCTCCCTTGAGAGATAATGTGCTGCTTCATCCAAGTCCCAGGATACCCTGACACCCATCTGCCAGGGAACTCCTCAGCTGCCTAATGTAGGATTAGATGCTGTATGAAGCACTTGCTTTTTCGTCCTTTCTAATACATTTTCTGAATACTAAATATCCCTTTCTACACCCATATAGCTTACCTCTTTCATGTTGTTTTATAATAAGTATCTGTTATTAGCATAATAACTGCTCAGACATCTTACATTGTATTGTCAAAGATCCATGTATTAATATTTCCACAGCTCTGATGCTATGATACACTGTAGTACTGTAATTTTACCAGAGATTATTATTTTTATGTCAAAGATCTGCCTATTCCATTTGCATACCATACAGTGACACCAAAGCTACTGATACTGGGCTGTTATGAAGCTTCTGTAAAGTAATGTGTCAAAAAAAGTACATAAAAGCACACCAAACCTGAGAGTGCTTTGACTACTTGAATTGCTTGAAAAGGGAGAATAAGGAAATTCATTCATGCACCATTTCCCTATTGCGTATGTATTTGTTTATCTTAAAATTGTTCAGGCCCATCTTATATCCTGTCTTCTTAGCAATGTGAGTTGGCAAATGCCAGCACGCCAGTCTTAACTCTATTTTATTATTTATCAAAAAGCCTTTGTACAAAGATTAACTGTGTTTGCTCTCTATTTGCTATTATTTCCCCCCACTGCTCAGTAAGTACCCCAAGCAGTTTGATAAGATGACTGAAAGGCTGTCTGGTTTTATTGTTGCTCCTCTCAGCATCTCTTGTGTCCTCTGGCAAAATGTTATCTTATACTTTGTTACAGTAATAGTCCTCAGTGATTCAAAACAGGTTTTCTTTTGTCTCCTACCCTAACAATGCACATAGGGGAGACCATTTATTCTCTTTCACCAGCTCGCTGCTGTTAACAAAAGCAACACTGGATCAGAATGCTGGCTTTAGCTTTACACCCACTATCAATAGATCACCCACCTCCTCCTGCATGATGATAAGTGGAGGGGGGGCTGCGAGTGAGCAAAATCATCTTGACTTTCCTTGTTCTGTAGGCTACAGACTTCCTTTTCTCTCTCTGCTAAAGGCATGTTTAAGCGCGTGATTAGAGAAGAAAACAGCAGGACTTGTTGCGGGGTATCCTTCTTGAGGTGCCCAGTTCTAAGCCAAAGTCTATAAAATAACTTTTAAAATATTAACTTGGGGTGATGCTTTCATTTGACAGTAGTGTCCTTACAAGATTTGTGTAGGTAAAGTGCTAAATCCATGCTTTCTGTTTACATATAAGATTTTGAATCAAGGAAAATCTTTCGTCAAGCCATTCCTTTTTTACTATTCTGCTTCCTGAAAATTATCTGGCTGCCATCACATTTTTCATGGTATAATGAATGCTGAATCAGTGGATAATGCTGTTTTACACCTCTTTGCTCCTTTTGGAGTGGCAGGGAAGAGGGGTTTACGAGAGGAGTTTGTTCTGGGTTTTTTTCTAGGAAACTTGGAAGAAAACATTTTACAGAAATCACTTGTGTGTAACAAATAGACTCAGCCCTGAGGAAACCCACTTCATCTGAGGTTTTCTAAGGAAAACTAAAGGATTGAAGTCACAGATGGGAAGGAAAAGAAAGAAGAAAACAGTGCTTGTTGCACCCCACCACTGGAGATCCCAGAGACCTTGCTGAATTGTGCTTGACCTTGGCTCATATCACCCTATTTTGGGAACGCTCTCACTACAGAGTTGTAGGTTCCCCTGAAGCTCTTCCATCCTGAAAACAATACTGATAATGGTCATAGAGCCAGAATGAGAGTGGCTTGGAAGTTGTCTGATTTTGGCTTCCATGATTGTTCTGTATAAAGTGATACAAGCCCAGGTAGAAATAGTGAAGAAAAATCTACCTCAGAATAATTTTCAACCTAATGACTAGGTCTGTCCCCTCCAAAATGAAAGCCCCGGGTTAATGTTTCTTCCCTACCTAGGATTAGCGACTTCATCATAAATACTAGTAACCCATAAACTTGTGATTGTCACTGTAAAATCATAACTTATAAAGACTATATTCCAAGGTCTTCTGATATTTGTGGGTTGGGTTGATTTACTGAGCCATAGTTATTTGCCAAATATTACTGGAATTTCTCATGAGCAATATTAAAATCACAGTGAATCTAAAAGGCATGCAGTAGAATCAATGCCCTCATCCCCTAAACAGACTTTGACCCAGCCCTGATTGCAGTCTTTGCTAAGAGAGAGAAAACTTGAAATAGTGTTTTGGTGCACTGCAGAACCTACACAGTGGAGTTTGCCTTTCCATTCTCTGACCTAGTCAGTGATGTCAGGTTCTTAGTTTAAAGACTGTAAGATTCATAGAAATGAAACTGTAAGTAAGAGAAAGGATAATCAGTACATTCTGTAGTTATCATAATGTATTTATTTGAGCTTGTTGAGTTAAATTATTTATGACTTCAAATATTTTGGTGTGATTTCCTCCTGTATGGTGTTAATAATTTGAAGGGGTCAGTGAGAAGTACAATATTTTCTGTACTTATTTCCATGCTGACTAATGAGATTTATTGTGGCATTTAGCTATGCAACAACATACTGCAAGACAGGAAGAGACTGTGTTCATGAAAATCTGGAGGGACCTCCCAGACAGGCAGTTTCTTTAACGTGCCTATTGGTTCTCTGGTTTCTCTGATGAGATTTTTGTTGTAATGTGCATTTATGATGAAAATTATAACTTCTGTAAATCTGCAGTAAGTCTAGCAAACTGCCCTGTTGAGAGTGGCTCGTTCCACAGAATTAAAATGTAAATGAGCTCATTTATTTCTAATAGAATAGGTGTTGTGCTCCATAATTCTTGCAGTACCTGGCTGAACTCTTTCCTACACAGACACAACTCTTACTTATTCCTGCAGAAAGTTTGCTAGAACATCAGGGACTTGGACCATGCATTGAAGTGTTCTTGTACTGACTTACCTGCTGGTGAATACTGACTCATCAATTAACTTCAAAGACAAACAAATGACACCTTCACATTTTATTTCTCTGCTCAATAATACATTTAAAGGGGTAAGCTGGACCAGTGGTAGGTAGGATAGGACTGTGATACCAATGATGGTTGTATTTATTAAGACTACCTTATGGTGCAACACTGTCAATTTATATTTTGCCTTTAACATTCTAAAGTGGTTGGAAACAGTAGGTTACTGTGTTCTGTTGATGTAAATCTGAGTGGCTTTGGGGAAAACTGCTTCCCTCTCTCTCATCTGTGTGGGTAACCGATTTATTTATTTGGGATTCTGGACTTGGAATTGATTTTGTTTATGTGCTTTAAGCTCCTGTGAAACAGTGACAAATGTGCTGATGTCTCAGTAACTGCAGATCTGATTATCTGAAGTCATTGCGTTATGTGACCTCTCACTTTCCAAATCTTGAATATTGGTATCTGTTCTAAGAAGCTGAGAGCAGCTCCAAAAAGAAGCTGGATTGCCCCCAAAGTGAAGTTTTGTAAGAATAGGGGGAAGAGGAAAATATTAGTTCACATTTTCCCTAAATGTTTATGTCTCCATCTTCATTGTATCAGCTAAAATGAGAAGGAGGTAGATAGGCTCTGCATGCTCTTTCCAACCAGCTTTGGAAACTGTATTTGCTGTGCTGCTTAGGAGTGCAACAGAACAAGCTAAAAAGCTGTGGAGATCAGCCTGTCCCAGGTTTGCGGAAAAATACAGTTTAATGAGAATTTTTGCTTTAATAATAAATAAGGCTCTTCTCTTTGAGTCACAGACTAATCAAGTGGCATTTCCAATAGTACTGCTCCATTGGGCTTAGATGAGTAGGAGCCCCAGTTAATGTGAAAGGATGCACTGCATCTTCAGATGCTCGACTGCTGTGAAGTACAGAAGTAGTGCCTCTGTTTGCAGGCAGTGTTAATCACCGATGCTTTAAGGCCATTTGTGTGGGTTAATGCAGCAAGAGCCAGGGTAGAATTGAATCATGAAAATATTTAGGCTTAATTATCTATTTATTAATTCATGCCTTTATTGACTATTACAGGACTTGTTTACACATACAGGCAGATGGTATCAGATCGTAAACACACTGGGGTATAGCATTTAGGGGTGGAGGGCAGAAACCCTATATGGAGCAGTAAAAGAAGAATGGAGCTGAGTTTTCCTCTTGAGATTATTACTCAGAAAAAGTGAGTAATGTTGAAAGCTACTCCAAGCAAGTTATTGCTGTCTGCCCCACTCCTGCCCTCTCTGGAAGCATCAGAAGCACAACAGCCAGCTCCCGCCTGGCTCTGGGGTGTGTCTCTGGAAGGAGAGCAAATGTTGAACATAGTTTTTTCAATAGCTTATTTTATTTAATATTTAATATTTTATTAAAGAAAATTTTATTTTAATAAAAAATACTATGGAAGACAGGCTGAAAACCCATGTGTTTTCAGCTGTTCTTCAAGAATTTTTGCTATCTCATTAGCTCCTGATTAACCTTATGCAAAATTTTAGAGGGGAAAAAAACCCCAACTCATTAAGTTAGCTCACTGCCTTCCCCCTTAGATACATCTTTTTTTTTTTTTTTTTCCCCAGTATTTTATTCACAATCTATTCAGAGATCTGCCCTGCCTTAGTTTGGGCTGAAGGAGGCCTGAGCAGGATGACTATCAACACTTTCACAAATGCTTCCTCACACCTGGACATACTCTTTGCAGGGAGGTGTAGGTTGAAAGCTGGGAAGGACTGAGATGAAATGGGAGAGCCCTGGACTCTAGTAAGTTCCCATGCCCTCCCCTTCAAAGCTGTGAGGACTAAGCTTGTCAAATGCTGTTTGCTTTGGAATGTGGCTGTAACAGGTTTCACAGTTTTGGATGCTGGCTCATGGTAATAGACAGCTTTTTACTCCAGCCGTAATCCAAGCCCCTTTTTCTTTTTGTCTACTCCTTAACAATCAGCACATCTTCCATATGTGCCTCACCTCACAGATGTCTTCAATTTTGCACAATCCTTTTACTTGACCTGCTCTATATTCTGAACCTTTTTCCTCCTTCAGTAAATATGAGTTATTGAATTTGGAGCAAACCCATTGTCTCAACACTGTCTGGATCTCAGAATGAAGTCCTGAGCTTGCTGCTTTTAAATGGAGCTTCTAAAATGGCCATTCTAAGGGTGAAGATGGTTTTCTGGTTTGGGGGTTTAAGTTTTTTTCCTTTTTTCTCCGCCTCCTCTGTTCCTTGAGGTGTTGCTGATCTTGAGTAACTTGTAACTGTGTAAAATGGTCTTTACAACATGGATTATTTGCTCCATTAACATCAGCTGCTGCCTAATAGATGTGAAAGGGGTGCTTTTTAAACTCCGTGGAAATCTTTGAAGTGGTAGCCAGCAGACACAACCCAGCCACATATTCCTGTAATCTCAACAGGCAACAGCACCGAATCACTTCCTGCAGACTCTTGCTGTCGTAGCACTATGTGTTTTGAAGTGGGGGTGTCTGCAACCCCACAAATCCTCACAGTGCTGGGCACTGATGAGGAACCTGACCTCATGTAAGAAGGCCCCAGGCCCCTCAGCCCTGAGGAAACCAGAAGGTGGGGAATCTCAGCTGCTGCTCCTCAGCATGTCCTTAGCAGAAATAGAAGGGAAACAGAGAGGCCTGAGATTGAAAGGAAGAAGTAATCCTAGCAACAGGGTCACAACTCGCCATTTAGACAAGGAGCCTGATCTTTGTTGACCTGGACTTTTGTAATGATCTATGAGAGCAGAGTGAGCCTGTTTCATACCTGTGCTGCTGTAAAATAGCCCAGGATAAAAGGTACTGACCAAAAATTCTCTGTCTTTCCACTGGCAATGTTTTTCTGTGTATTTTACAGAAGTATATGTGACTGCAAAGCAATGGAAAAAATTGGCTTTACTACACATCATTGTAAATGTCTCCTGCCCAGGTTGTAGAAGGGAGGAGAAGGAGAGGATTTTAAATTTGGATTTTTTTTTTTCCAGAGCCTAAAAGGCCAGTGTTCTGTACTGTTTATATTTAGCCTGAGAAAACTTCTCACACTCTTATTAGTTATTTAAAAAATCTTTCTGATTTTGAGTATGAGCCATTAGAGAATTTAGAACTACTTTTAATAGTTGTTTTATTGTAGTTTGTGCCTGTTTGGAAACTGAAAGACATATGTTTCAAGGTGATTTCTGTATGAACCTCTGGCTAGTATAAACATGGGTTCAGTCGTTAAAGTAGTCTTCAGTATATTAAAGAATTCAGTCTGTACCCCTTTGCATATCTCTTAATTAAGTAATGTATCCAAGATTTTCATATTCTGTTACTTGTTATATGGAGATGTCAGGCAGTGAATTTCAAGACAGCCAGACAATAATAGCTGGATTCATGTATTTAAGACCTGATGGAATAGAAGTCTTGGTTTCTGCATAGTGATTTGGTAGTATTAAATATAATAGTAAAGAGATTTTCTTTTTGCTAGTTCTGAACTTCCATTTCAAAGGTAGGAATCAGCAAGTAATATCTTCTAGTCCTGTCTTCAGTGGACTTTTACATGCTGAAATGATGTTGCTGTGGTTGAGCTGGGGATGCTGGGCACTTCTGAAAAATAGATTACTTCTTCATTATTTAAAAAAATGTGGTGGAAGAAAGATGTGTGTATAATGGTGATTTCAGGAAATAGAAAAAAAGCAATATTTTAAACAACCTCACTGCTGTTTATATTCTTCAAACCCTAGGATAAAATTAGCAGTAGGAGGCAGGATGTCCTTGGCTGTCCTTCTGCAGAGGGTTAGGTGCTGACTGGCTGAACCCCTCTGCTCTGGCTTTCCAATAATGCTCCCGAGCATCAGTTTCATGCTCCATGTGCGTCAGTAAAAATTTTAAGGAAAGCAGTTTATCCTTGTGCAGGAAATGCAGAAAGCATTCTCGAGAGGCTTTTCACTGCTTAGACCTTCATGCTTTTGTTTTGACAGTATCTCTTCTCACACTGTCATGTTCTCAAGTCCTTCTCAGTTTCAAGACTCTTATGTAAGGACTGTGGAACTGAAATAAATGGGGAGAGCCAAACTGGTCCTGACTTGATCAGTCACAGAAACACATCCTGGTCTTGCAAGGAAGGCTTGTCTGAGAATGAGACTTAGCTTTTTTTGCTTCCCTGGGTAAATAAATGATGCATCTTTCTCCAACGGGAACAGAAGGTTGAGTATGTCCACACCCCCTTTTGTAAATATGCTGTCTGGCAGTGCTGGCTGGGAGCAAGTAAAGTCTCCTGGCATATCATTTCCTGTGCTGAAGTGTCCTGGATACAGAGAAGCAGGAAGAGTGATAATTTTACAAAGGTACAAGCTATTCTGAACCTATTGGAGCTGGGTGACTTCCCACTGCACTTTACTTGGGGCTGTAGTGAAATGCCACAGTCTGGCCCACATGCTTGTGCTTGGAAATCTGAACCTTCAGGTGTGAATAACTTACTGGAATTAATCTTCAACTGTCAGCCAGTATTCAAATATTAATGTGGCTGATCAGAGTGAGGCAATGCATCCATGGTGGTCTTGCAAAATAATGAATTGCACAAGTGACATTTCCTAACATGCATCAATATTTGTTCTTTTGTAAAAGGCATTCTAACATTGTTCTTCAAACTGCCCGGATAAATGGCTTGTGCTGACCCAAGTCCTGTGCAGCAAACAGCACATCTGTGCTGAACAGCAAATATCAAGAAGCAGCGGGAAGGAGGAGTAAAGGAAATGGAAGAACCTCCCTTGGAGGTGATTAAACTTATGAGATACTGCAGGTTTAGCAAGAATTGGCTTTCCATTTGTCAGCCATGCAACCGGCATAGCACAGGGAAGGAAATGGTGTGGGGGTGAATGAAGTGATCCTTCTAGGAAACAAATGATCTGGTAGTTCTCAGAATGGCAGATGAAGCAGGGTCATGGAATCATAGAATCATCATGGTTTTGGTTAGAAGAGACCTTTAAGATCATCAAGTCCAACTGATAATGCATCACTGCCAAATCCACAACTAAACCATGTCCCTAAGCACCACATCTACACACTTTTTAAAGACCTCCAGGGATGGTGACTCCACCACTTCCCTGGGCAGCCTGTTACTGTATTTCCAGATATACCAGATTTACTTTGTGCTTTGAACTGGAAAGTTTTTTGCAAGTTCATGAACTATGACAGTGATCAAGATTTTTTTTTGGCCCTTTTACTGAAGGGCAAGTGTCACCATGAACGAAATATTCTTGGATCTGGGTTTTTTTGTTCCCATACAGGTAGCTTGTGCTGCTGGAGGTTATGTTGCAGTGTTTTTCTCTTCCAACTCACCTCCTGGGTTGTATGAGGATGTGGGACAAATACCCTTCTCTTGAGGCTGATTTTCTCATCTGTTACAATGCTTACAGATTTTATTTAGCGTGTTTTTTTAAAGTAACTGACAGAAAGTGCCACACAAAGCTTGAAATCACTATATTTTAAATAAATTCATGAACGAATCCCAGAACAATACTGGTTGTGCTTATTCATGAGAAGGAATACTCTCCTAAGTCAATGAGCCCACTCAGATCAGCTTTTACCTTAGTGCACAAATGATCATCTTGTATGATATTAGGAATAAAAATCTCTTTGAGGGGAAGGAGGCTGTACTGTTAAATATGGCAATAACTATTTCTCAAGCATGTAAAATATCCCTTTTCCTACCTTCTCCACAGTGCAAGAACTTTATGCAAGGACAACATGCACATTTCCCAGCAAGTGAAAGACAAGAGTGTTTTCTAACTCTGCTTGAGCTTCAAGTGGAGGTAGATGAGTACAGGGTGAGGCACCATAGAGATGGGTCCAGCTGTTTGCAACCAAATCTAATCTTTCAAAATAAGTCTCCATGGAGGAAGCAGGGGATGTGAGAGGCACAAGGGAAGAATTTGTTCCTTGCCAACTCGCTTTTTATGAAAACCAAATTATGAGATGTGAAACATGCACTTACGTGACTCGTTGGACAGACTGCAGCTCTTCCTGTCCTCCACACCAAGAAGGGCCACTTGGGCTAGCATAGTAACTGGTGGCCATCAGGCATCTTCCCCACAGGCTGGCATGAAGGAACATCAGTCTTTATCATTAGCCTTACAGATATTTGACAGAAATCTCAATTTTTGGCTCAGCCACACAAAGTCCCCTGATCATGGATTTTCTTCTGATCTGTCTCTTCTTGGACTTCAGTATTTTTTGCCATGTTAGTTTGCTCCCACTGAACCTCAGGCATGAACTCCTTTCCAAAGATACCTCAGCCATCTGGCACCCCTTGGACATAGTCTCAGCATTTCTTCTCCATCCAAGATCATCAGAGCTGTGACTCTTGCCCATTCTCCCACACCATATTGACTCCCTGCCATGGTTTTCTTTGCCAAATTCCAGTGCCAGACTTGTGAATGATCTCAGTCTCCCTGACTCTCAGATCCCATTTCTCATTCATTTGTATTTCAGCCTCTCCAGGCCAGTCATTATGAGCTTAGGGAGACAATTCCCCACCTACATACTGTCTCCCTGCATTTCTCCTTAACTTTGCAAGCCCAATGCTTTTGTCCCCACTACCTTTTGTTCTGAAAATTTTCTCTTCCATGTTCCTTGGACCAAACAGGGGATGTTGGCTGGGAAAACACTGATGGAGGAAGAAGATAACCACGCTTTTGTTTTAGAGGTCTGGATCTGGCAGCATTCAGCACACTGGAATTGCGGTTCCAAGGAAAGTCCCACTCAGCCCCAGGCTGGAGCAAACCTGCTGGGCTGGAAGCCTTGAGGGAATGGCTGAAATTGCCTAAGCAGCTTCTCAGCTAAACCAGCTAAAAATAAAATACATCTTTATTGACAGGTTTTTAATTGGCATTCTTATTTTCTGTTCTGTTTGAGGACTTACACTTTGTCCAAATTCAGATAGGTTTTTGTTTAGACACATTCCTAAAACAAAGGGCAAATTTTGGACCTCTTATGTTTATTGTCAGACTCAAAGCAGGGAGGTAGTTGGGAGTCTTTCTTGAAAAAGAGCTTTCACCCTTCGCACTTTTCCCTGTAACCTCTTTCTCAAAACTGCCTACAATATTATATCTAGAAACCTTTTCCTCTACCCCAAATCAGGCTGTGGCACATATTCTATGCATTTTCACCCCAGATTCTCACTTAAGGAGGTCAAAATTTTGCAGAGTTATTTGCAACTGAAAAAAAAAATTTATGTGGGGCAGTATCAAGTAACCTTGGTAACAAGCAGAGCTGTGCCCCATGGTACTCTGAGCTGACACCCCCCACCTTCTGCCTGTGCCTTTTCTTGCAGCTCAGGGTTTCTTATGATTGAGCCAGTTCCTGTTCCCAGCTGAAGTCAGTGACAAACTTCTTGCTGGCTTTGAGGCTGGAGAGTTCATTGCTGGATAAAATAGGAGCACACACAAGGGATCACTCAGAGGGTCACAGAGCCCAGCTGCCTGAGGCCACCGCAGGACCTTGTGCTGCTGAAAAATACATAAAAGAGTTGGGTGTGCTGGTCTGTTTTGTTTTAAACATCAGTCCATTTTAAATAGTCTGCCTTTTTTCTATTTTTTTCTTTGAAAAGAATGCTATTGCTGGAGGTGTTGTGAGCAGGAAGAAGGTAGGTTGTTTGATGCCGCACATGGCACAAAGCTTGGGGTAATGAAGGAATGGGCATGTTTCAGGTCAGCATGAGTTCAGGCAGTGAGGTCTAAATAGCTGCTGGAATGGCACAATTTATCACTGTGTGAGAGAGAAGGTTTTGGTTATGAGACCAGTTTGTCTGTGATCTATATACCTTTTGAAATCCCAGTGCTTTATTTACCTTAGCAGAATAGAGATTTGGATCTAAACTTAAATATATCTTTTATAGCACACTAAGAGTTTGGAATTACCCAGAAATTATGATAATATTATCCCAAAGTGTGAAGGTGTGGAGACACTGTAAAATAAGGTAAAATATCTGAGACTGAAGTAATACCTTTGTGTAATTCTCACCTATCTCTGACTATTTCTTTGTGTTGTTGGGACGGGTTAGATCTGTATGGCATTCTTTCCTTGAGGCAGGACTTTTTTAAGATAATGTGAATTATCCTGCATTTGCCATAGGCCGAAAAAAATGTACATGTGGCTGGTTGATGTGAATCAACAGATGTGCAGCAACTGATTTGTAACTCTAAGCCCTTACTATAGTCATATGTTGTCGTATCACTGGCTACTGGCAATGGGCTAATCTGTAGGTTTTGGATTGAAAATGTTAAATACTATAATTCATTGAATGTACAAAAATGTGGTGATTTGGTATATTCAGAATACAGACTAGGTGAGCTTTTTGACAGATTTAACTACCTATGGAACTACATCGGCAAAGAAAAAAGAGGGAAAGTATAATAAAGTATAACTGCTGACATTAGACTCTAGGTTTCTTTTTGATAATGGCTTGTGCCATGTGAATTTATCGTAAGGTAAAATTGAAGCACTTTCCCTATCACATTTAATAGAGAAATTAAAGATAGAGGCAGGGAGACAAAGTGATTAACATAGCACAATAAAGGAGGATTTAAACATATAGAATAGTTAACAGAAGAGAATATACTTGCATGAAAGAGGAGTGGTGCAGGGCAGAAGGTAGGAATTGGAGTTGCACGGTCACAGAGACAGCTGGTGATGAAGAAAAGCCAGAAAAGAATGCTATTGGTAGTGCTTCTGGGGTTTGGTTTTGTTTTTAAATATGCTTTCAAAATAAGCTTTTATCAATGTCACAGGATTATCCTCTTGCTGTTATTTATATGCACTATTCAACTGCAGCTTTCCATATGTGCTGGAACTGTGTGAGCTGGGACTGGGGATGGCACACAGGGAATTCCTGCAGCATTCAGGAAGAGAGGAGACTGGAGACTTAAATGACTACTATGGCTGAGAAGGAAAATGTATCATCACGTTTGGAAAGTAATTCAGATGGGAGGAAAAATTCTTCCTTCTGTTTCAGTATCTGCCCTATATCAAAAGAGATCTGACTCAGAGACTTGAGGCTAGAAGAGGGGAGGGAGTATGCTGCTATTTAACTGTGGGTGCTTCTCAGAGAAATTTCTGGAAATCTTAGGGGATGTGCTAGGTTTATTTAGTAAAAAAGATATGAGTAAGGAGGGAGGAGCCCTGCAACACAGAATTTTTGAAAAAATCTGTGATTTTGATTACTGAATGTCTGCTCTAAAATCCTACCTGGAACAATATTTTGTATTGGATAATGAAGTGTGTCAAATATTTTAGGGGAGAAAAGATATTCTTACACTACTGTAAAAGGTAAATCAGTAAAAATACACTATATAGCAGAATTTCTAAGTTAAATCAATAACCCTACACACCAAAGTAGTGCTTTGTAAGCTAAAAGTGCTCTACACATCATACTAATCCTTGGAGAGTGTAGAGAGTTTAGGAGATTGGTTATACCATCTGCAATATCAGTAAAATACAGTATTAGGTTACATGTGACTACTAAGGCAGGTGTCAGTAAATAAATATGTGATATTAAAAATTTGACACTTTTAAGTCGTTCTTTGATAGCAGAATGTGCGTACTGCTATGTTGCATTTACCTTTCTGTGTATGTGATCTGAGTGAAAATCAGTCCTTCGGTAGAGCTAACAGAGGCCACTTTAAGCAGTTACTGGTGAGTGGGTGAACCTTGAAGATTAACGCTGTAATAGGAACAGGAGTTGGAGGGCTGACATTAGTTTCCAGAGGTCTCTGGGGTGAGTTATCTACAGCTAGAGAGGCTGCATTTGCCATTAATTTTTAAACGGTGAATGAGCTGGGCTGAATCCACTCCCTGCTGCACCACGGCCTAGGGAAGCAACGTGTGCTGTGGAAGGTGCAGTCCTGGCCAGGCTGACAGGGGCTTGACTGCTCTCCTCACACAGTATTTATGTCCTTGAAAAGGGAAGACTGGGGTTTCCACTGGGTGCCCTGGGAAAATCTACAGGGTGTGTGTAATGAATAAGTGCATCCTTTAACTTTGGTGTTGACCAGTCACTGGAGTAGTCTCCTGGGAACAGAAAGTACTATAAGGTTGCAATGTACAGAGCTCTGCTGGAGAAGGCGAAATCAGAAACTTATCAATATGTATTTTCTTCAAGTTTTACTTTTTCGTTTGTTATTGATTAGGAGCAATTATTTGATGTTTCTGGTGCCGTAAAGGGCCGAGCAGGGCCTGAGCAGATACCTTTTCCGTCCACTGCGCCGCACTACCACAATTTCCAGGCATGTTAGGGCTAGTGTGTGCCATGGGCCCGTACTTAATGTGGCAGAGGTCCTCATCCTGAAGAAGTTGTAGCACAGCCATCGCCCATGTGCTGTTCTAATGATCCTGGAATTGTGCTTGGCTGAGGTCGGATTGCTATCTGAAACTTGCAGTTCTGGTTTTGTACTTTGCTATACCTGTGAGTTTTGTTTGCTGATTCAGTGTAGCCAGCTTTATCCAAAGCCTTTGAATTAAAATTCTCATAGTGGGTTTCTGTAAAGTGCATGCATGCAATAAGAATCAACTCTTTATTATTCTCAAAGATACTCACCAGCTCTAGTCCCCTGAAGGGTTATTTGCATTATATTTTAACCAATTATTTTTATTTAGAAGATTATACCTATTCATCTACTGTAATATTAAGTAACCATGGTTAATGTTTTTTCTCTTCCTCTAGCCTACATTTGCAGAGCTAGATCTGGAAACATATGCATCACATTCCTTTTTATTTGGTGGGCCTCAGAGTCTACATTGGGAGTTTTGGGCTACTATTGAGCACTGAGAAACCATATGTGGCATTGCATTGTTTGAATGACATTCAAAACCAGAGGGTTTGTGTAAACATGTCATTGAAAATACAGCTCATTCAGTGAAAGAACATGCACCATTGTTCAACCTATGCATGTGTAGAAGAGGGCTCAGAGTGGGAGAGAAGAGCTGTAGCTTTTCTAAATTAAGAAAGAACAGGAAAAAAGGTCTTTCCAGATGGACTCTACAGAAGAGATCTGCAGAGCTGGTGTCTTCTACTACATAGCTTGGCTTAGTGGTCCTGGAAGGAATGACACATTTACAGCCCATAACTGCTGTCAATCCCAAGGGACTGGAATGGGCCCTCTTGTTTAGCAGTTCACCGTGATTAAAGAAAACGTGGTGAGGAGAGCCTTCAAAGGTGAGGGACACATTTCCCAAAGGGGGCAGGTAGCTCCTGGGACTGGGAAGAGGTTGTTGAAGGGTATATATATATGTGTGCTGTTATTTTAAGAAGAAGCTAAAAGCTTGGTATATAAAGGGTAAGAGTTGCTTTAAAGAAGGATTGGACAATGGGAGAGCCTTCTGAGCTTCAGAATGCTTGTACTTGTGTTATAATCAAATAAACAAATTTTCTAAGTTGTTTTTTTTTTTAATGTATACCTCTTCAAAACTATTTTATGAAATCAAGCTGCCATGGGACAAGGGGCAAAGTCCTTATAGGGATTAATAATAATTTCAGTTTAGGAAATAAAAGTTAGGGAGGAAGTGGCCAGCTCTTAAAAAGCAAGTGAAGTGACCAGTGAGGTCTCTCTACTGTGTCTGGTGCTCTTTAGTATAGTCCTGAAAGAGATGAAGGATGAGACACAAAAGCCTCCTGATGATACCAAGTTAGGCAGGACAGCTGAGGTGAGGAGGTACTAGGGAACCACAGGAAGGCCTCACAATACAGGGTGACTGAAGGGTCACTGAAGGTGATCTGACAGTTGAAATTCAATGTTGATGAATATAAAATAGTGCAGAGGGGGAGAAATAACCCTAAACTGAAATATATAGTGATGGAATCTAAACTATCCCTTGGGAATAAACCTTGAGTTATAATAATTTTATAAAAATGTCTGCTGAATGTGCAGTAGGAGTAAGAAAAGCAACAAAAAAGAACTGAATACTGGGAATCTTGGTAAAGGAATCGTGAACAAAAAGGAAGATCTATATGCTACAGTATAAATGCATGACACACTTGAATATTGCATCCTTGCACTCTCATTTTAAGAAGGATGCAGGAGAAGGAGAGAAGATACAGGAAATGTTGGCAAAAGATATGGAGTGATTCCCATATGGAAAACAACTTGGGGATTTCCAACCTCCTGTCTGAGCTGGAAGAAAACAAAGGTCTACCAACTCTCAAGTGGCATGGAAAAGGCAAATAGAAAATGGCTCTCTCTCATACTGTGGGAGCCAAGAAGCCTCAAGTGAATGGTTAGATGACAATTGTAAAAGTAGTAAAAAGGACTTCTGTAGCTGTGAAATGGTCCTGGGATGTTGTAGATGCCAAAAGTCCCCATGAGGACAGTGGTCTTTGGACATATTCCTTAAAGAAAACTCTCCCAGGGGCTGCTGCATGCAAAAATGCAGCATTGGTTCAGAGAATCACTCTGCCAGAGATTGCTGGGAGCTGGGGAGGCCCAGAGGTTGGGAAGGGTCCTGCAGCCATTTGCTCTTGCTTGAGGAGGAAAAACTGTAAGTTCTGAACGTAATAGGATGCTTGACTTCTTTGGTCTCTGAGCCAATCCTGTCTAGCTGTCTCTGTGTAATAAGACCCACCTTGTGCCAGGGTACTGTTTATACACATGATGAAAGAAGCCTCTGCCCTTAAAAATCAGTTTGAGCTTTTGTGGAAGGATTTCAGTGAGTGTCCTTGCAGAGGAGAGAGGAAGAAGAATTTAAAAAAAGAAAAGGCTGAGATGAATGAAAATGTGTACTAGATGAAGTCCCAATTTGCAAAGATATTTTAATACTTTTGGAGGATCTTTTTGTCTTAATAGCTATAAATAGTACATTAGTATGTCACCCACATGTGAATAACAGTGGTGTTGACGTCTGGCAATAATGTCCAAATTGTGAACATCTTTGTATCCAGGCATTTGCTGTAGTTTTTCAGAGGGACTGAAATGCAGCTGACCTGAATAAAACCTGTGTATTGAAACACCTGATTCTATTTTCTTTGAGGGTATTGTAATGTATGCAGTGTATGTGCTAAATACGTTGCTTTCTAGTTGGCTCTCCATGTAATGTTGGATTGCAACAGACTACTCTTTGTCACACCTGATGGCTAAACCTGTCTCACCCACGCCATGGGAAGGTACTGGTGCATTGAGCCTTCTTAGAATCAAGCTTTAGGTTGTCCTCAGATTTCAAATCTCCTGGGCACTTTTTTTAATATGGCCTCTAACTCAAGAGATACAAGCACAAATGGATTCCAGGCAACAAATAATCAGATAAGTATTTATTTATTTAACTCAATCTATAGAATTATGCTGGCAATAGCTTTTTCAGAGTTAGACTTTCATTGAATGAAAGACTGTCTTTTAAAGATGCTTTTCTCTTTTTCAGGCAACTATACCTGCATTCTGGATTTCATTGAGCATGGTAAGAAATTCCCTCTTAATTACAGAAAAAGAGTCAGTTAAGAGCTGGCTATTTTGTTTACCTCCTGATATGTTCAAAGTGAAAGTACAGCTGTGGAAACTAGATGCATTTGATTTATGTTGTGCATGCTAAAACAGGAGGAAAAGACATAACTAAAGCAAACATACATTGCAACCATGTGGGGTAGTAGTTACTACCACGACACCAAGAAGTGGGTCAGAGTTGGCTGTAAGCTGGGGCTGAGGGTGCAACTGAAAATGTGGAACATCTGCCTGCATGATGGAGAGAAATTTTTTTTAAAGTATATATAAAAACACCTTTTAAATTACCTTACTGAGCATAGTTGCATAGTTAATGCTGTAAAGGTTGCCTAGCAGATCCACAGCTACCAGAATATGGGCAGGAAGCAAGACAAAGCCAGGCAATTGGGGAGGATGCACTGTGCCATGAGGGGAAAAGCTTGTAATATAAATGTTGCTGAAATATGAAGTAGTTCAATCTCATTGAGATGAAGGCTTTAGTCTTGCTGGCGCAGCTGTGTCAGGAAGGGATTTATTATATTTTTGTCATCATTACTATACTATCAAAAGCCCTGGTATATATGAAGTTATACCAGGGGAAAAAAAAAAAGGATTTTTTTTCTTGAACAACTTAATTTGCTCATGGAAATGCTGTAAAACTCTACCTGAAAAGGGCTTTTTTGATAGTGTAAATTGTCTATGCATGTATAACTATACCAATAAACTGTTACAAGAGTCTACAAGGACTTGCTGAAAAGAAATAATCTATCTGAAGCTAAAAACAACAAATAATCCTCAGTTTAAACTAATTTATATAACTGGGTATGATATGTAAGAAGTAAATACCAAATGCAGGGATGACACAAGGTTTTTGGGGAGTTGTTTTTGTGGGGTTTTTTGTTGTTGTTGTTTGTTTTTTAACCAAATCTCTCAACATGTGGTCACTTTTTGCTTAAAGTTTAAGCTCAGAAAAATTCAAGACAGTATCATGCAGATATTTTTTCTGCCTTGGGCATTTATGGTCTCTGAGGGACTATGTACTACTCGTGGGGCTTGAGATGGTGGGTCCCAGAAAGCCTTGCTTCTGGACCATGAGAAGTGCCACTTTCTTGGGCAGCACTGAGGAAGTCTCTCTTTGAAGACTTCCTCCCACATCTGTATCCTGGGCTTAAAGCCAAGCCTCTCTTCTGTAAAGAAATCTTGCTAAAATTTCTCATTTCATGCCCCTTTATGAAGAGGGAGGCAGGGAGAGAGGGAGACAGAGGAGGAGGTATATACAAAGCATGTTGAGAGGGCATAGCAGAGTAGAGTTTTGATTTTGTGTGCTTGGGAACAAGGGGGCAGCAAGGAAGGAGAAGGCTTTATATTAATTAGCACCATATTTGCCATCTCTTCCTCCCACCTCAAAAGTGATAAATTTTCCTCCTTCTCCTCTCCAAAACACATCTATATTTTTTTAGACAACTGTTTAGGTTTGAGTCCTTTGAACTACCAGAGGCGCTTGAAATAAATGCACTTATAAATATGCTTCCTGCCAGCTTCTGTCTAGTCTGCATATGGACACTTAAAAGAGTTGAAGAAGATATCTCACATAGCTCAGAAATATGCTAAGTTCACAGTGGTGGTACCTGAAATAGCTTTATTCTTCCCTTCCCCTTGGAGTACAGTGGAACTGCTAGTGTGTTATTTGATAAACAATCACCAATTAGTTGTTCCAATCCTCGCTAATTCGGCAACTGCTCTCCAGGGCCTCCAGGCAGCTTGTACTCCAGTTCATGTGCTCGCTCCAGGTAGCTCTGAACTGAAGGAGTTTCCTTAATTGTTTTTGCTGTTGTGTCTGTTTAAAAGGTTTTACTGCTCCTTTTGGTGAGCTAGGTAGTGCATTACAAATGCACGCTCACTGCCTTACCCTTCCCTGGTGTGCCGTTAACAACAGGAATAACATAATCCCCAAACTTAATGCTGTGTCTTATTGGTACCTCTGTGCAGGTGGGTAGAAACACCCACTTTATGCACTGAATGGAGGGTGGTCTTGCTGAATGTGAGCGGCAGGTGTGATGCTGCTTCACCTCCTCCATCCTTTATAGGTTTGAGTACTGATGATGTCTTCATGGATAGTCCTGCTGGCCCTGCTGTACACCTAGATCACAGATAAATCAGATCTCATTCATCTGCTGATCACAGAGCCACGCAAGACAGGAAGACGAATTAGTCATCCTTGATAGATGTTAAAGATTCTTGCAAATTCTGTTGAGGAATAAGCTGTGGATGGGAGAAGTGTCTCGCTGCTAACACTTGTTCCATATTCTTTTGTTTTACAGGTGTCTGTCAATGACTATGAAATCTGCTGCTGAAGCAAATTCTAGACGATGTGGCAGACCTAGGGTTGTGGATCCTTTGCACATATAAATTATTGTGTGTGTTTGTTTGACCATGGTAGGATATTTAATGTCTCATAGAAGCAAGTTTTGTACCTACAGACTCAATGTCTCTCTCAGCATAGATCCTTCCTTTCAAACATATTTTCTCTCATTTGAGCTTTTAAAAAAGGAAAAAAACCTCTTGAAAAAATGTAACTTTCTATGAAAAGTATGCCCTATTGTCATTTTCTGGGGAAAGAGGGAACTCTATTGTATCCACTGTTGTAAGTGAAATATGGTGCACAGCATACTAAATAACTGCTCAGTCAAATGTCAGTGTGGACACAGACATCCTTAGTAGAGGAAAATAATAAATATTTTTATTTTCTCTAAAAGCTTCTCTGTAAAGTTCTTCTAAAGATTTTCTCCGTGAGACAACAAAAAACAAGCAGATGAGTGCCTCTTCACTTCTCAGCCTGGTGGCAGGGTTGTTGGGACTTTCAGCCAAGAGCTTTGAAAATATTCTAAGACTCCACAAAGATGAAGCCCACATTATTAACCAGGGATATGCCTCATCTGTGGTGAGCAGGGGACTTGAGTATTAGATGTTTCTATTTTAAGTCACACTGTTACCCCTTTATCAGTACCTCCAAAGAAACTGCAAAGACTGACGTGAACCTTCTCTGCTCACAAGGTCTAGGCAGAAAGTTGGGCAAAGCTGTTCAGCTAAAATAATTTTTTTTTTTTCCTTTCCTTTCTTTTCATGTGCAGTGACATCTTCCCTTTTGAAGTGCATGTCATTCTTTTCACATTAAACTGACTATGCTTCAGCATTTTCATTCTGATTTGTTTATACTTTTTTAATAACACTCTTAATTTTCAAACATATTTACTTTCTTTCAATCCTTCAAATGGATTGTTTGACCTCTACATACATAATCTTCTACACTTGTATTGCAGATTGTAGAGAAAAGCTGATACCAGAGCATAGTATTTGCAGTTCAGTACATCATCTTATAACCAGACTAAATAGAAGGCATTATTCACAAGGAGGTGAGGTTATATTTGCTGCTGCTAAGTTCTTAGCTGTTCAGTTTTAACACTGGATGTCTGGGTTTCTTTTTACGGAGTGCTTGTTTACTTTTGTATATTTTTATAGATTAAAAGGGTGGTGGAGAGAATGAGGGTGTTATGTGCAGTAATTTTATAAATAACATTGACTCTCAGGTTATTTGCATTATATCCACTTGCCTGAATGTGTAAAGTTAAACAAAAAAGTCTTAAAAAAGAAGAAAGGTAGAACAATGGCATGGATAAAAGGTCTAAAGGAAATGCCACAGAATATATTTCTTGGGGAGTATTCTTTACTTACTAAACCAGACAGAAAATTGCTTACTCCCTCCATCCTCAGATGGATCAAACAGAATATTAAAGCCTTAAAGATGCTTGTGTAAGGAAGAAGGAGGGTTACTCAGCACCCATCATGCTGAACTGACAGGCAAATGACAGGCATGCTGGGAGCACAGCTACATTCCCAACACAGAGACAGTGACTCTAGGGTGGATGACATGATGAAATGCGGCTGTGATGGAGAAGGGGAAGTGCACACATAGGGTTTGTTGTTGTTCTTGGCCTTTTGCTCTGTGTGCTGCATATATTGAGGTAAATAAACAAGAAGTGCTTACTTTAGAGCTGTGTTTCGATCAGTGTGGTGGTATTTGGTTGAATAATGAGACGTTCAATAATGTTGCAAACTCCTGAACAAACAAGGTGCAGATGGATCCAGGAGAGAGTGGCTGCAGTTCCTCCCACCAACTGCGTGAACGTTTGCATGGGACAATGATGCCAAGGCCCTAGTCCTGCAGCTGCTGAAAGTGGAAAGGAGGCAGAGTCCAACTTCAGGCAAAGAAGGACTGAGCCCCGAGGAAGCAATGCTGTCATTGTGAGGGCTGCCTGAAAGATTTCAGAGTATATCTATGCCTGTGATTCTTTCACTGCTGGAATTTAATTTCTGAAGTCTAATAACACCAGTGCATCCTTGTAATTTTATTGCATTTTTTACTGTGGCTATCATTTGCAATAATCCTGCTGTCATATTGGCCTCTGGTATGGTTTCAGAAGTCTCCAACTTTCTAAGACGATGGAAGTGAAGTTGGACCATTTAATGCATGCTAGGCTTGCTTTCTTTCTCTGTTCTTCTTCCAATATACTGGTTGAACCAGTGGGATTCTTCTGGCTTTTTCTTTCCTAGTGTTCATCCTGAAAATACAGAGCATCCAGGTGACCTTTCCTCAGAGTAGAAGGATTAAATAAAACTCCTTGACAGAGCTGTCTCCTTGATGCAGCTGAGATCGTGGAAGACACTGTATCCTGCTCATTTTTCCTATCCTTCCTGGATTGCTGATTCCCATCCCATATCAAAATCTTGAATTCCTGCATGGCAGCTGGGCCTTTGAAACAAGGAGTTCAAATTCTGGAGGGCTTTGAGGCAAGAGAAACCCTTGAAGGACTTATAGAACAACAAGGCAGATTCTGGTTCCCAGAAGTAACACAGAAACACCAGTGAATCTGCATGGGTGCATGGCAAATCTGCAAAGGAGAGCAGGGCATTATTTGAGCTAGCAAAGCCATGTGAGAAGAAATTGTTTGGCTAATGCCTGTGACTTGAGCACGCACTGCAGAGTGCTCCAGCAGCAAACCTCTGCTAGACCGATTGGTCCCATATGTCAGAGGACTTTGATTTGTGCCTGGGTTTAGTAGTGATCTGAGGCTTGTGTCTCTTCTATAAATTCTACTGAAAACAGAGCTTCAGCTGTGAATCAGTTACAGACGTAGTTAGTTAATTCAGCAATATTTTTAAGTAACATTTTACATCTGGACTTGGCAACCAACTTGAAATCCTCATTAAAAAACAATAGCACCAGAGAGATTACGGCATGATGTACTCCACCAGCATTTTTTAATTGCAATGATAGCCGATGTTTCAGTGATCTCCTAGCACGGTGAAAATGCCGGAGAAGTCACGAGTAATTGGAAACAAAATGCTGTGAGTGATAGGTCTTCAAAAAAAGCTCTGGACAAAAGATTACAGAAACTCCGATGTTGTGGAGTGAGGCAAAATACTGCTATAGCTGAAAATTGGGGGAGGACAGGAAAAGCAGAGAGTTAAGCTAATCAGCTGGGATAGAAAGAGACCAAAGTTGGGCTTTGGACATCTACAAATGAACCAAGATTCCTGTTGTTAACCCATTTATTGCTGGTACTGAGGGAGGACTGGAGTCACAAAGAAAAAAATTCTGTAGTGGAAATACTTAAGTAGTCTGCTCGGGAGCAGTAAGAACTATGAATAGCTTCAGGGAATTGTAAAGTTTTCCACTAAGTGAGCAGAACAGTCCTGGAAAAAGACCCGTGGTAAATAAAGAAAATAAGACTGAGTGTGAACATTTAGTCCTGCCAGATCCAGAAGATCTGTGTATGAGAGATCAGTGGAGACATTTGCTCAAATGACAACCACCGTCAAAACCCCAACTGTGATATTAGGTTGCATGTTAGCATTCAGCATTCTCCTGGAGAAACCAGGTGCTCATGGCTTGGATGGGTGTATGCTTTGCTGAATAAGAAATTGGCTGAATGGCTGGGCACAAAGAGTGGTGGAGAATGAAGTTAAATCCAGTTGGCGGCTGGTTGCAAGTGGTGCTCCCTAGGACTCAGTATTGGGACCTGTTCTCTTTAATATCTTTACCAATGATCTGGATTAGGGGATCAAGGGCACCCCTGGCAAGTTTGCAGACAACACCAAGTTGAGCAGGATTGTTGATCTGC
>VYZX01021380.1:2384-14586 GCA_013401335.1 Brachypteracias leptosomus | reverse complement strand
ATGTATTTAAAAGATGTGTAGATGTGGCACTTAAGGATATGGTTTAGTGGTGACTTGGCAGTGCTAGGTTAGTGGTTAGACTTGATTATCTTAAAGGTCTCTTCCAACCAAAACAATTCTATGTTTCTAACATTCAGGACTAAGAAATTGAGTAACTGGGAGGGTATTACACAGCCTTTGTATGAAGCCGTGCCTCTGGTCTCAGCTAGAACACAGTGGGCAGTTTTGGCCTCCTGAGCTCACATAGCATGTGGCCAAAATAGGTGATTGAGAAAAAGATGACAAGAATATTCAAGAGCTTGGGAAACCTTCTGCCAGAAAAGAGATCAAAAATTTACCTGCAGAGGACAGAGAAGAGGAGAAGTGATAGAAGTATTGATTATGTTGGAGATGAGAGGTGAGGAACTTACTCTCTTCCCATCCGATAGCAAAGCCACACAGGAGCACAAGATGAAACTTCACAGTTGTTCAAAAGATACTGATTATGACTAACTGGGGAGATGATATTAACAGTTCAGTGTTCATGTCATAAACTCAACTTTAAAATTTTAAGAGGTGGAAAGGATAGGCAACAGCCACAGTTCTGCAAAAGCATAACTCCTAATAAATGTGCCTCTTCAGAAGGGCTGTTACTTAGCTACCTCATACTCCAGTTTTAAACTGTTACTTTAATTTTTCCTGATTCATCCATCTTCTCAAATCCTGTTTACATTCTGTAAGGGGAGTTAATAATTCAGTGTTCTGTGCTCATTTACAAAAAAAAAAGCACCTTTGATAGAGATATCTAGTGCTTGTGCTGTTACAGTGTCATTCAGCTACTTTAAAATGTTTTTTCTAATATATGATATCTCATAATTCTAGTTTGTGTACCTTGGAAAAAACCGTGCATTTAATTGCTTTATTAGCTGGTCTAAAGCCACTTAGGTGTATGTGAAGCAAATGTGTGTATGGGTGTTTGTGTGCACAGACAAATGAATATATAGTGAAACATGGTAGAGGATTGTTCAGTATGATGCAAATAAGAATTACACAGGTTTTTGTTTTTGTTTTTGTTTTTGTTTTTCCCCAGTGATTTTCACGATCTCCATTCAGGGTTGTACACAGATGGCTCTTTCCCCAGTGGATCCGAGTTCCCTTCACACTGTCAGAAGTATGGCTGCTGCTTTGAGAGATTGTTCCTTGAAACAGAGTCATCCTTTTCCCTTTCCTTTCCCTTTCCCAACTATTCTGCTGCCACTCTGGATCTACACATTCCTTGTGCCATGGCAGTACACAAGTTAAATTTTCCTAGAGGCATGATGCAACTCTAAAGGAACATGTCCATTGATGCTAAACTTGCTGGAGACCATAGAAGCTAATGCATGGCCTTAGATATTTTTGCACTTCTTTGAACAGGGATATTAATCCAAACATCTGTCTGCCCTTTGTATTGATTTGAAGTATATGGAGACATTGAACATCTGATTTATCATACAGAGCCTTCCATCTGTTTAGCTTGCTCTGAACAGCTCTCAAGAAATTAGATATTTTTTTGAGATGTAACGAATAAAAAGTCTTCCCTCTGGCAAAAAGATTTTTTTTTTTAAAGAAACATGGATAAATTGATTAGATTTTAAAATACAAATATTGTTAAGAACTCAGGCTTGTAAAAAGAGAAGTGTTTATTTTAGAATGGTATGTTTTTCCAGATAGAGATCAACTACTAAAGTATTAATTTTTCCCCTTTTTCCATTTTATTGTGGCTTTCATTTCTAGGTGGCTGAAATGATTAATGGGATGTGCTGGGTTAATGCTTTGTGTTTGGGTACTGAAATGANCTAAGTGGCAGGTAGCAGGAAACAGCAATAACCTAGATGGATGTGAGACGCTTCAGATCAAAGGATGTGAGCGACTTCCTCTTAATGTTTTTTTCCCTCTTAATCTATTGCATTTGCTTTTCATGTTGCTTAATATCAAAGTACAGTGCTGCTTAAAAAGAAACTTTGTAGAAATGACATTGTGGTGTCTTACATTAATTTTATCTTCTCAGTTTCTGTATCAAATGGTCACATTGAAAGAAAAAGGATACTTGTTTGTTTGTTTTCCTGTCAGTCTCCAAATCTTCTCTGGACTCTGAAGCTCAAGGTAGAGTAATTTCTCCCCTTTCTTCCCCTCCTTCCCCATCTTTGCTGGTGACTAAAGTGAAGCTGACAGGAGTGAGTAATGTCTCTGTCTGCTAATGGTACCCTTTGTACCAGCATGGCAAACCTACTTGACAGTCACATTGGAATACTGCATATATGCATTGTGTAATACTTTGCAATATTGTTTTTCTGTCTTGCTTGGCTGGCAGCTGTAATGTTGAGTTGCAATTTATTAGCACTGGAGCAGTGAGCCTTTCCTTGAGAAGGACCAGCTAGGTCTCTCAGAGGCATTTGGCAAGTCGTATGTTAATGAGGGCTTTTGTTTTTCATCCAATAATAAATACACACACATGCAAACTCATTTGGCTGCAGTGTGCCTGAAATTAAGCTGCAGATTATATCTGGCCCTTGGGCCAGGAATTCCTTATTCCTGTATTAGACAGTGTCTAATAGTAGTTGAAAGAGAAAATTTTTAGAAATCATTTTGCAAGTGACTGGAGAGACAATGAATGTAAATCCTTTCAGACTTACAAAGACTGCAGTCAGAATACTGAGTGAAACTCAAAGTGCAACATAGCAGTTCCTTCCTACATCACAGGCTTCAAAGATTTAGTATTCTAAAGAATGTGGGAAATTGGGTCATTTCTGTACAGTTTAGGAAAGATCTGAGGTTACCAACTTTCTTGGTTTAGCCAGGCAGAAACTCTGAGTCTGGATTAGCAGGAAATCTGAACAGGATTTTCCTCTGCATTTAACATGAAAATCTAATAATTCTGATTTCATTGTACTCAGTGAGTGAAATTCTGCCACATTGAAATAGATGTCAAAATTTCCATTGGCTTTTGTGAGAATAGGACATTGCCCTATAAACATAAAACCAAAGTAGAATCTCTAGGTCTTAAATGCAGTTATTTCTGTCAGGACATACTTATTGTAAGACTTTTGGAATATCTGGTTTTAAGAAAAGCAATTTAGCTTTCTTACTCAGAAGTAAATTTTCTGCCTTTTAAAAATGGCTAAAATTTACTTTTCAGTAATTATCAACTTAGAGCGGCACCTTAAAAGATCTGAAGGTAACAAGGAGGTGGGAGTTAATTACCATCAAATAAATGCATATTCACTATCCTTCCTGCAAGAAGTTTGAATTTCTATTGCTCCCCTTATTTTTGGTGAGTAATACAAAAGGGAATTGCTGTAATGATTTTATAGTCCCCAAACAGTTTTCAGAGTTTATGGGATAGTATTTTATAAGTACATTCTGTAAGCAGTGGTGTCTTTTAGAATAGCCATGAAATGTTATAGTAGAGATTTCAAAAAGACAGGGTCTTGGCATAGTTTTCTGCAGGGAGGAAAAATTACTCTGGACTGGTTTTGAGCATGTCTCATGACAGTGATGGCCCCAGAGATGCCTGGTTTTGTAGGCTGATGGGTCAGTTTCATCAGGTGGGAAATAGTAGATGTAATAACGGCCAGAAACAGGTCAGAGTGAAAGTCCAGGTTGCCCATGCATATCTCCAGCACTAGAAAGTAGCAGATGTCTTGATGAGCTCATATTGATACCTTGTTTTTAAACTTTCCTAGATTTTGGAACTCCCTAATCCAGAAGGTACAATAATAGAGTAGCAGTGGAAAAAGAAATGCAATATCTGGTTTCTCTTTCTCTGTGACAAGGCTCTGAAGGAAGTCTTCCTTTATCCATTTTTTCACACCACCTGTACCTCAGCAACTGACCTGCTAGAAAGTAGTATAACCTGACATTATTTTTAAGCAAAGCATGACAGTAGTTATTGTGTAAGTTACATGTGAGAAAATCTGACTGGGAGGAGGCTAAAGGAAAAACAGAGAGTTAAAGAGGGTGTAAGATAAAGGGATACATGGCTTTTTACTGCATTTTATTCTTAATTACTTTTTCAGACAGTTCCCCCATCCAGCATCTCAACATGTATCTATTTTACCTTGCATGAAACCCTACTAAGTTTGATGTTCATTTCTTTTGTATATATACTTGTTTCTTCAAACAACCCCAGGCGAATGTTTTGTGTTAGTGTAGAATTTGCCCAAGAAAATAAAGTAAGCTTTGGCAACGAAAAAAAAAAAATCTAATGGTATAATAGCAGTGTTGGTTTAAACTCATAAATTGATAGTTCACATAAAGATTATAAGACATTTTCATTGCAGGCTGTTAACCATGCTACCAGTACATTACAAAAGTCTAGCTGTTGTTTTAAAATGTTAAAAAAAGTTGTAGCTGAAATGTTTTTTGATAATAGAATCTCCAAATACATGACACTCCATTTCTTATGTTGAATTCCAAAATAAATTACAGAAGTATCACAGAATCACAGAATGGCAGGGGTTGGAAGGGACCTCTGGAGGTCATCTAGTCCAACCCACTGCCAAAGCAGGTTCTCCTAGAGCAGGTTGCTCAGGAACATTTCCAGGCAGGTTTTGAAAGTCTTGAGAGAAAGAGACTCCACAACCTCTCTGGGCAGCCTGTTCCAGTGCTCCATCACTCTCATAGTAAAGAAGTTTATGTTTAGGTGGAACTTGCTGTGTTCCAGTTTATGTCTGTTGCTCCTTGTCCCATCCCTGGGCACCACTGAAAAGAGACTGCCCCCATCCTCTTGACCCTTTAGATATTCATGAACATTGCTAAGTTCCCCTCTCAGTCTTCTCTTCTCCAGGCTAAACAGATTCAGGTCTCTCAGCCTTTCTTCATAAGAGAGATGTTCCAGACCCCTCATCATCCCCGTCTCTCTTGAACTGGCGAGCCCAGAACTGGACACAATACTCCAGGTATGGCCTCACTAGGGCAGAGTAGAGGGGGAGAAGAAACTCCCTTGACCTGCTGGTCACACTCTTCTTAATGCACCCCAGGATACCACTGGCCTTCTTGGCTACAAAAGCACACTACTGCCTCATGGTTAACTTGTCTACCAGGACTCCCAGGTCCTCTGCAGAGCTGTTTTCCAGTAGGCCAATCCCTAGCCTGTATTATTTGTATGTATTATTTTATGTATTATTTGTATGTTCAGCTTTCTGAAAAGTAAAAATTACATCCAGATTTGAGCCTGATGAAAAATCAGACTGAAAATGCATGTCTGAAACAGCATAAAAAAAAGTATTGCTGATTGCCATATGAAGAGATGGATTCTGGTATATTATCTCATAAAACACATTTCTGCAGTTTCTAAGAGGAACAGATTAAGACATTTGAACACCTCAGCTAGTCTTCTTAGAGATTGGCTTGAAGTTACCGAACATATGATGTTTTGGGTAAACAGAGAGCCACTAAAAAGCAATTTGAAATCTTTCGGCATATATATGCCAATCAAATTCCCACTGGGGCCTGACACTATTGCATGGAGCTCAGATCATGTGACTGGTGCTTAACCAGATCTAAAAAAGGAAGCAGCTATCCCAAGCTAATTCTCTGGGTTCCCTCTACAGTTAAGGGTTAAGGAAGTAAATTTATTGCACTTAATTTAGAAGCCTGTGTTGGAATTAAATGAATCTTCAACTGCCTGTGTCCTCATTGAATATATAGGAATTAGCTGACTAGCCTAGGATAAAAGCCCTAACGCTGAAACAAAGTAAGTTAGGTGAGATGACTTTGGGATCCTGTCATGCAATATGGTATAGGTGGAGTTGTAGTTAAACAAACTAGTATTTGTGTCAACTGACAATTGTTATCCAGTGTAAACTGCATAGAAAAATGCTCAGGACAAGGAATGTCCAAAATACAGGACAGGGAATGAATTCTGATGTTTTTTCAGGGAACCACAGGATTGCAGCATCTGAAAACTGCTGGAGAAGAGATTTGCATGGTTAGAGCTGCCAGATAGCAATTAAGCCTAGCAACATGGGCTGTTTGCTGTCGAGACTGAAGCATACGAGTTGAGTACACCCTGTTCTAGAGGGAAGTTCATCAGCTGGCTGGTTTGCTTTTGTTGAAAAAAAATCCCAAGATGAAAGAAATACCCAGAGTTTGTGCTTTCCTTTCTCCTTGGTGATTGCCAGTAAGGCAAGGGTTCGGAGGGACTGGGATTTCACTGGAAGTGGTGTAAGGGCAGGCTGATCTTTGTCTAAGGCTGTGTCAGCAGCAGTGACCAGCGCTTGTCCTATTAAAGCAGTATTCTCACTGACTTCAGTGGTGGCAGGCTTAGGCCTGTATTGAAGTTTGCTGTTGACAGAAATTGAGACAACAGTAATGGATGTTCTGTTTGTCCAGAGTGTTCAGAAAGACAGGATTTGGGGAGGTGGAGGGAACTCAAAGTATGCTGGACAAACAGAAATTATCAGTATTAGTATTCCTTGCGCTTTCTCCCTTCAAAATTAGCTGTTTCTAACAGTGGCTTACACGCAGGAGTCCTTCAGGCAGAGGGATAAATGCTCATGGGTTTTAAACCCCTCTCTTATCTGTAGGCTTACAGTAAAACATCCTCACTTAAAACAATTGCTATCCACTGCATCCATGCAGGCACAGAAGCAGTGTATCAAATGAAATTATACTTCTATGCTCCTTTCTTTCTGTCATTTTAGAGCTATTTTAAAGATCTGCTACATCACTTAATGAGAAAAGAAACAGAACCTTTGCTTGTTACTTTCCTTCCCTCCAGTTTAGCAGATGCTGGGGTATCTACACTGGAACTGCAAAGCCTGTCAGTGCTGAGGCACAAGGACCTGCTCTGAGATGGGTTAGGTGCCAATGTCCTCTGGTCAACGGTTGCTGTATGCAAGGCACCTAATTTCCACAACTAAGACAGTGACCTGCAGTATATCCACAGCATGCTTGCCTATGATCGTGGCGCGTGATGGATCATTAAAATCTCAAAGTGTGCCATTTCAAGGTTTTAATGTGTATCCTGCTTTTCTTGTTTCTGCCACCAAACTCATTCCTTAACCTGAGAGGAAGATAAGATAATAAATTCATAAGGACTTTCTGGTCTTCAGCATTTAATACATATCAGGTCTTTGGAGAGGAAGAATTTTGGGAAAAAATACTTGATATACCTCAGGTTATGAAGAGTGTCTAAAAAGTCTTTCCATTACATATGTAATGTAATTTTTTTTTCTTTTTATTTACCACCTTCCCTGAAAACACAATAATCCAATCAGCTCTTATATATTTTTTTTTTTATGTCATTGATTTGGCAAGCTAACACACTGCCTAATTTCTTGTTTCTTTCTGGGATGACTGAGAAAATGGCAAAAAGCCAACCTCAGAAGCAGCTGATCACAGCCAATATGTTAGACCCTCTCAATTGGACTTTGGACTAGAATATAGCAGAGATTACTTTTGTGTTGCTGATGGATGATTTCTTAGTCATAGCTCATAGACAGATTTATTTCTGGCCTGTCTAGAATATTTGACATTGTGAATAACACATTGCAGCTGATATGCCTTGAAGATCTTGTAAAGATGTAAACAAATGATATAGATTCAATCCAGCTTCAGTGGCTGATCTGTAATGCGTAACTGCAACACTGCCCCTGCTATTCTGCTTTGTAAAAAAGACAACAAAATGTTATCCTCTCTTCTGTCTTGGTATAAGCACTTTGAGTAAATGAACTGTTCCTTAGCATGAATAAGTGTCTGTTCTTTGCATCCAACTCAGAAAATACAAATTTCCTGACTATTCTTGTAACTAAGTTAAAAAAAAAATACTTTGCTGAAAAATTTCAGGCTAAGACCAGACTCTGGCAAATTAAAAGGAACGGAGAGGCAAAGCCAACATTTTGAAGACTAGATAATACATAACATCATCAGTTGCCCATGAAACTATTCCAAATACCATGTACTCTTCAAATGAGGTCTTCCCTCTCCCCCCAGTTAGATCATGGATAATCAGTTAGTGCTGACTCCTACCTCTTTGCAGATTTTCTTTGGATAGATAATATTTTGATAGTCTTCCAACATATCCTTAGGTCAGGTTATATTCTGTTTTCAAATAAAAAATCTGGTCTCCAGGATGTCAAACCTGGGTAAAAGTTCTCTGGGTAAAAGTTGGCCATCAGTATTATGCTCTTCTCACCTTCTTAGTATCTGTTAAATATGGGTTTAGGTGGTGAATCAAGCTTTATAGGACTTATGGTGAAGAATCTGTCGGGTTTTTTTTGTTACCAAAACCTACCATGGTATCAAGCATTCATCCACTGGGAGAAACAAATTTGGAGAAAAAATATTCAGATGTCCAGCTCCCAGTTTCATAATTGTCTCTTAGAGATCAAGTTTACCATAAATCATCTTGAAACTGATTTGAATAACTCACTGATCCTTGATAATGATTCCCCTAGTAAGAGGCCAAAGTTGTCTTCAGGACAAGAACAGGAACAGAGGAACAGAGGAAGAAAGAGGCTTGTGAAGCTAGAAGTATGGGCTGATACAAAGATTTCTAGGACAGGTGATAAATGTTACTGCTAAAAAGATACTGCACAGACTCTGGATGGTATCACTCTGTTGTCCTACATGGGCTGTAAGGCATGGGCTGCAATGTTTTTGTCCTGTTCTCATCCTCATCTTTACAAACTAGCTGCTTAGCTGTGTGTTATTTATTGCCTTCAGAAAAAATGTATATAACAATATCTGGACAGCTCATAAAAAATGTAGATAACACTATCTGGATAGGGTAAAATCCCTCAGACAACAGCAAAATTCCTGTTGACTTCACCATATCTAAGACTGCACATGAAATCACAGCTTTACCCTATGGATCATTGTTCTTCCATTCCTTCATAACATTTCAGAAGATGGCATACTCCAAGTAACTTTGTTTTTCCTGTTGCGTAAATGCATTTTACACAGTAAAGTTCAAAAGAGCATGTAAAGGCACAGTTGTAGTTTATACTGGTTATTTATTAATGTTATCTTTCATATTATATATTTCCTTGCCATGCCCTTATGATATAGAGTTATGCTATCAAAGCATAACATATTCAACTAAGCAAATATTTTAAATACATCTGGGTGATTTTAAAAGCTAACTGCGTGATTATACTCTGAATCCTAAGTGAGACTGAGGCTGAAACCCTTGACTGAGATTAATCAAGGTGCCCACCTTCTTGCCTCACTCCCCAGTTATGTGCCCTACAGTTAAGTGTTGGGTCTAGTATAGAAAGACAAATGTTGAAGAGTATGAAAAAACAATAAACTAGATTGTGGTAATTTAGATTGTAATGGAACAAAAGTATACAAGGGATAGTTCAAAATTGTGTTAATTTTGTGAATGAGCTTAATGGGAAGGTAGTTTTCTTTTTTGCTCCCTCTGGCATAACTTTTCTGTAAACAAACAGGGATTTACTAGGGGACTAAAATGATATGTTCCTCATGTAGTAGTGTAGCAGTTATATTTCTTTGTCACTCTTGCATGATCTTTGCCCTATGTTGTTGCTCTTGTTGCAACATACATTTTCCAGGAGCAATGTGTGAAGTTTCCCTCCTCTTGCAAAAGATAGCATTTTTTCAATAAACTTGAGTTATTATCCAGTGATATATAAGGAATGATTTATATTATCACCACATTCTAGAAGAGATCCATTGTGAAAAGCTGTTCAAAGCTCAGGGTGAGCTTTTCAAAGGTACGTGCTTTTATGGGGAGTTGGATTCCTATCATCCCCGTGATGTGTCTTTGAAACTCTTCCCCATGTGACTAAGACCATGTGTGCAACTGTGTGCCTAATTTGTGAGTAGTCATAATGATCATAGAGTAATAGGCATGCAGCTGAGTCTGCAGTTTGTTCCTAACTCCAAATGCCTTTAGCTGAATTTTCAAAGAGACTCAATTCTCACATCTCCTGCTACTTCAGTGGAGCTGTAGGTGCTCCGGGACTGAAAATCAAGATCCTGACATACTGAAAAATTAAAGCTGAGATATGAATGAGTAAGTCACATATCTACTGTTCATTCCTAAGTCAGACTTACGAACTGGGTCTTTCTGAGTTTAATGGAGGCTGCTAACATAGTCTTTCAGGAGATTTTCAATTCGACAATTTCCTCTTTTTGTCACCTTATTACCCAAACTTCAGCCTTACGTAATTGGTATTTTCTATTCACAGGCCACTGCCCCCGTTTTATTTATTGATTTAGGCATATGGTAACTACTGAGCTCAGTGGATGTTCTATTTACTTCTTCATACTGTACATTTACATGCAACACTTCCAATCTATGTTTTGGATGGTCTATTGGCTGAGCCATGGTTACATACTCAAGGCTGATATTCACTTTTAATATATAGAAACAAAAATGAAGAAAACTTTCTACCCAGCCTAAGTCAGCAAGAAGTGCTGCTTCCACATATTGTGGATATTCATACATGTTCACACTTATGCATGTGAATAACTCCGTTAACTTGTTGGGCTTACTGGTGTGTATGGTTAAACAAGTATCTTCATGATTGCAGGAAAAGGCATTTTCTTTGTATTTTTTTTTTCTCCAGTTCCAACCTTTATGTTATAGTTCAAAAACATGATGTTGGCTGGAAAAAATATGGGGCTTTAAAACAAAATGTGCATTCTTTTTATTTGCCTTCTAGTTATTGATCTTTTATCTTCAGCTTAGTGATGTTTTCAAAACTCCTCTTTTCCATATCGAAGGCTAAGAGCATCTGGGTTTTTATTTTAAAGCAAAACAAAAAATCCTTACTCATCATTGAAGGAGTTGGGCTTTAAGAAAACTCCAAATCAAAAGACACAAAATAAAATTATGAGCTAGAGGTAGAGGAGCCTTAGACAGAAAGCAAACAAAAAGCATAAAAGATAGAGTATCTTTTTAGCAGTTCAAGGGTTTAAGGCACTGAAGTAAAGACCCTTGAAATCATGTGAATTTTTAAGACAATGTAGTTTCAGGAGTCTCTCAGCCTTGCAATGCTTAATCTAGACCCATTATCAAACAGGTCTGAACTTCACTTGAACAAGAACTTAGTGTCTGGATTCTTGCACTAAAGGATTATTGATGATTAGGTGGAGGAATTTTGTCTTGTTTGGTTATAGTTGTTGGCATTTTTCACTGTGATGACTGTGGCTGTTTGCAATGCTGACTGCAACCACCTCACTTGAGGATGAATTTTCCTGCTCTGCATTTGCCTTTGATTCTTGTAGAGCACCCATCAACTGTGAAGAAAAGAGCAGTGCTTAAGCATAGTCTATTCAAGTATATTCAAAATACGTTATTTTTAGCATTATTGTTAATATGAAATGTTCCACCAACCAGCTGGAATTATGCAAATCCTAGCACATGCATTCCTCACTAATCTGCACTCTTGGATGTACTCTTTACATTCATTTCATTTCATGAATGTCTTTCCAGCATACTTCCCTACAATAGGAGATTGAAAAGCCTGCAATTTTCTTCTTGCCTGATTCTCCCATTGGGTTTTGTTAGTATTCAAAAAAATAAATTGATGTCTTTTTTTTTTTTTTTTTTAGTACAGATTGAGGAGAAAATCGACCTGCTAGGACAGATGAGTGAGGAGAAAAGGGAAGGCTCATAAACTGCAAAAGCTGAGTTCTTTAGGCAGTTCTTTGGTGACTCACTGTTTGCAGTAGAGGTAATTAGGGCAGTCTTGGAAACATCTCTGAAGGTCTGAGAAGTTTTTCATAGAATCATAGAATGTTTTAGGCTGGAAGGGACCTCTAGAGGTCATCTTGTCCAACCTCCCTACACAAGCAGAGACATCTCTACCTAGGTCAGGCTGCTCAGAGCCCCATCAAGCCTGACCTTGAATGACTTCAGGGATGGGGCCTCCACCACCTCCCTGGGCAGCCCATTCCAGTGATCTATCACCCTCATGTTAAAGAACTTTTTTCTAATATCCAGCCTAAATCTATTCTTTCCTAGCTTAAAACCATTACTCCTGGTCCTATCATTACAAACCCTTTTGAATAGACCTTTCCCTGCCTTTACATAGGCCCCCTTCAGATACTGATAGGTCACTATAAGGTCCCCTCAGAACCTTCTCTTCTTCAGGCTGAACAGCCCCAACTCCCTCAGCCCGTCTTCATACGAGAGATGCTCCATTCCTCTGATCATTTTGGTGGCCCTCCTCTGGACACGCTTCAATATGTCCACATCCTTCTTGTG
>VYZX01021378.1:17731-74308 GCA_013401335.1 Brachypteracias leptosomus | reverse complement strand
GAACTACTAGTACTTGAAAGAGTGTTTAATTAGTTCAGAAAGGTCATAGGTGCTAAGTAAGCACCAATTGTTATTAAGATTTTATCCCCTAGAGATATTGATGCAAATTCCTCCCCAGCTGACAGCTAGAAGGCATGCTTGCAGTGACTTTGTTTGGATATTACTTTTTTTCTCATTTGAAACCAGAATACTGCAGTATTTGTTACTACAGTAACAAATTCTTTCAATAATTTGAGCTACATACTTCCTTCTAAGTAACCTATGNCTAAGTAACCTATGACATCCTCTTATTTTGAAATGTTTCTGTTAACAAGCCATACCGTCTAAAAATAGTTATCATCTGAAAATCAGCTTTCAGATTGCTACAGTGCAAAAGATTAAACATTCTACTGCATGGTTTTTTTTCCTATGGTTGAAAACTTTTTCTAGTAGTGTCCTTGATTCAGGACATAACTAGAAGGAATCATTATCATTAGTCCAATGTGAAAAGGCAGACTATTTCTTTTCCTGATCTGTTCTCAGTTCAAGACATTTTTTCTTGGCTTTTTTTTAGTTCTTAAGGCCTGGCAGCCTCACCCTTGCAACCCTACATTCTTTAAAGAAATAATTCCCCTCTCCGGATAAGTTATCTTGCATCTCTTACTTCCACCGTCATATCAGCATGGTTCCACCAAACCTCACTGAACCTGTACTGCTTAAAAAATCTGAGATCTGCTTTTCCACATCTAATATAAGTTCATTCTCTCTAGGCCTCTAGGGCTAGGTAGGGTACTAGATATCTAGTTTTAATGCTTTGTGCTCTTAAAACATTAGTTTACATGTAGCCTAAAATCTGAAAATAGTCAGATGCTGGTATGTGGGTTTATGACCTCAGTGTAAAATTGCTGCTCATTAAATAGTTGGTTGTGTTTACAGTATCAAGACACATCAGTGCTTGGACAACTATAAAGTTCAAAATGTTCCCTTTAAGATTTAATAAAAAACCAGTGCTAGACCATATGATATAACTTGAGAAAGTTTCAACTACCACTCGTTTTCTTGTACTACATTTGGCTGAACAGAAGACATCTACCCATGGTGGTCGAACCAGTAAAACTGAGAACTACATTCATTTTTAAAAGATGACAACAATCAATGACAAATTAAAGAACATAGCTATAAATTATTCATGACAGTAAATCCCAATTATTGAAGTAAGCTACATGATGCAGAATATTAAAAATTTGCATTGCTTGTCATATTCCAATCAATATTAAAGAGATTGTTAAATTGGGATCAGGAGAAAACAGCAAACGTGGAAAAAAATAAAAAGAGAACCACGATCCAAAATCCATAAATCTCTCAGTCATAAATAATTAAGGTGAATAACCCTTCCTTTTGTAGAATATACAATACATTCAGAGATCAGCATTTGTTTTGGTAACATTTCAAAACTTACACCATGCAACTCTCTTGAAGTTTTATTTATTAGCAGCATAAGTTTTTCAGTTCATTGCAATCTAGATGAAAACTCAGAACCACAATTTTAGCTGATGCTAAGCTACTTAACTCCACTGCAGCTGTTGGACTTTTTACCAGCAGGTGATGCAGCATCTTACAGCACCCTAAAATTTACCTAGTACTTTTGAGCAAAATTTAAAACTGAAGCAAACAGCAAGCACTTGAACAATATTCTAGCCTATCCCACGGTCTGCTGCAGTTGATGAAAAGGCTCTTACTGGCTTTGGACCAGGCCGGCTGTTGTGATTTCCTTCTCAGATCTAGAAATTTAGTGATCATAACTCTACAAGTACAGAGAACAATTTGTCATGAACTTTCCTCTACTTACCCTGAAAACATTTAATGCAATAGGCCAGATAAATTATCAATTGTTTTCTTTCACTGGCAGCAAGTTTATGGGGTTCTACATTCCAAAAGAATGGCACCTGATTGGTCCTGAATATTAACTTCTTACCTTCAAGCATTGATATTCTGGGCATATGGTAGCAATAACAGATGCTTCCAGAAAGGAATGAAAAATGCAACTATAGTTATGGAACATGCAGATCTCTCATGTCATAGCCTCTCACACTGCATCCTGATGATACAAGTGATGTGTTGAGTCACATCACCTGACAGAGGCTGTGGTAGAATGCCATGGCTGACAAATGCACCAGGTAATACCAAGGGTCTGCTGCATCTCTCTAGGTGATCCCAAATGGGCAAAGAGACAAGGCATTGCATAGTATCACCCTGAGAGAAATCTGTTGAAATATCAGCACACTAAATGTGTTAAGCATCATTAGCATGATTTCTAATTACCTATTTTGAACCAAGTATCGGCACATGTTATTTACTGCTACAGAAGCAAAAAGTGATAATTTATTTGCAAACAAAGAATTCTGCCTATGAAATTACTCCAGCATTGCAGTCAAAGTAAAAGTATATTTGAAAATATATTAGACATTGAATGAAAATTATGTAATTGATAAAATTTCCTAACATGGCAAGTAATGAAAATCTAATTGAATTTTTGAACTGAAGAAAAGAGACACCCAATCCCTTCTGAAATGTATGGGAATGCAGTCTGCAGTGCCCAGAGGCAGATTTTGAGAATCTTATCCTTGATTGTTTTTGATTCAGTGGGTTCTGTTCTAGTCAAGGGCACTAAAAGCTGAATGAAAAGTTACATTTCCTTTGCTTTCTGACAACCATGCTAAAACTGCTCCTGTCAATGCAAAGAGACCAAATGCACCCATTTTTTCCAGTACATAGTTTCCTCTTTCCACTTTTGTCCAACCTGGTCCATTTTCCACTTAAATACACAGCTTAATAAGATACTGCATTATATGTAGAAAAAACCATTCATGCACGTAACATGCCAGTATTGTTCCTTGGTGTGGTGCAAACGTCAGATGTATCTTAACAACCATCTCTGTCCTACTGAATACACAAAAATATTTCTTCATTTCAGCTTCAGGACAGAAAAAGTGTATTTTTAGCTGTGTGTTGTAAACATACAGTATTTCAAAGGAAAGTGCTTTTGGTCCCTGTTATAAATAACAAATACTTTGGATATATATGAGACTCTGTATGCATTTGTGATTATACTTTTGTTTGGGGGTTCTGTTCAGAGAGGATCTTTCCTGTTTGTTTTACTTAATCTTTTCTATATATGCTAGTTGGAGGTAACATAGAAATTAAAAGCAGACTATTACCAAGCTGATGGCTTATGCCTTACAGCAGACTCTCTGAATGGACAATTTCCAGTTTCATTCTTGTAAACATCAAATATATTGTCTTAAACAAAAGTATTCCATTATCATGTAAGTGTGTTTTTAAAACAACACCCAGTGTCATCAGAGAAGGCTTGTCTATTTATGTCAAGTATAAGTCAGAAATACCTCTCAAATTCTTCTTTCTATTCAAATTCTCACAATGAATTCATTTTTACCAAAATGGAATAAGTATTCTCACAGCAATGGCAATAAAGTTATCAACTTAAGACCAAATGTCGTCCCATCCATAAAGAACTACTGGAGTATTTCAGAGGGAATGTGGCCAGAGGTGGGAAGTTATGACTTATGAAATAAAGAGGGAGGACTAGCCTCTTGTGTAAATCAGTTGCTGTAAATCAGACTTGCTGGCAAGAAGAAAAATATAAAAATAAAGAACAATGGGTAGCAGAAGATGTACTGTTACCATGAGATTTAAAGAGTGCGGGAGAAAGGGCTATATTACTGACACACCTCAGAAGCTAGTTCTGTCATACATCTTCAATTGAGAGAGGTTTTAAAGCATTCAAGGAGTGCTCAGAACAAGAATGAGTCCATTATCATCAAGGATCTGCAGAAAACAGACTGCAGGCTGGAGCTGCAAGAAAGTCAAGGTCTGCAGAAAGTAGAGTGTTCAAGAATTTGAGTATGAAATACTAGAACAGATTGTACTATGCTGTGCCTAGGAAAATTCCTTTAAGAAAGGGGAAAATATCAAACAACGGTGGGAGCATTTCCATAAGCATCAGCATCAGTATCATCCCCGTATCTGCAAAGCAGGTTTTTTAGACAGCATCATCTCCCTCTATTATTTCAGTTGGCAGGGCTGTAACTTTCAAATCATTGTATAATCCTAGCCAGATTGTATAATCCTAGCCAGATTCAGATAGGGGATTTCAGACAGTGATGGTGACACACAGCTCTTCATGAGGTCAGGATTCATCAGGAAATGGAAAAATATCTCTTGAAAGTGGATGGCTGGTGGCAAGAACCAATAACAGGAGTACAGAGGGAAAAAAAAAAATTCTCAGGCTTTCTGATGAATATAAAAGACATTCCATTTGTGAAGAATACAGGGTGAGCAATGTGTTCCACTTGCCAAGCAATGTGTTTAGCCAGCAGGTGCTGGATTGCCAAATACATGAGCCACTTCAGCTGGCAGAATGCCCTGATGAAATCATCTTATTTGGCAGCACTGGATTTCTAATGAACTGTTTTACTAATTCCATAGCAAGAACGATCAGTGTGCCATGGGAACTTTGCAGGAAGGATGGCGTCAAAAACACATGTAAAGCATGAGATAGCATCACTGCTGTGCTTTATGGGATCCTGGATATCATTATCCTAAGAGCTGGCCTTAAGAAGGCTAAGTTAGGAGAAGCTGATTAAGTTAATCACTTCCTCTGTTATTTCAGACTCTGGTAGACTTCTCAGAATTGCCATTCGGCCACGAGACAGGGATGTTTTGGATTTTAACCCATATGTTTGTTTTCTCCCTCACATACTAGGTAAAACAGTAAGTGATGGTGTAGACTGCATAAGGTTTATAGTGTAGTGTGTGGCTTGAGTTAGGCTAGATGAATCAAAGGCAAGGACAGTTGGGTCTGGAGAGTACAACTGTAGAAACAGTCAGGTTTGAGCATTTATATTCTCTTATATGGGATAGGGGCCACCTGTCTGTGGCAGTTCCTTTATGCTGTGCTTGTGATTTATTATGCCAGAAGCCAGGGTTGGTGTTATCTCACCCTGCTGCTGAGACGATTATGTGCTTTACCTTGGCATTACTTGATGCAGTGCTGTCTTTCCCTCTAAGGGAGTCGGTGTTTGCAGGGTGTCTGTGTTTCTGTAGGAATTTTGCCAGCATCTGACAGGTAAGCCCTGCAATATGCACCTCTGCTTGAGAAGTGGGGCCCATATGAACCTCATGAGGTTCAACAAGGCCAAGTGCAAGGTCCTGCACCTGGGTGGGGACATTCCTCGCTATCAGTACAGGCTGGAGGATGTTGTGATAAAGAGCAGCCCTGCAGAAAAAGGACTTGGGGGTACTGGTGAATGAAAAACTGGACATGAGCCAACAATGCACACTCTCAGCCCAGAAGGCCAATCGCATCCCGGGCTGCATCAAAAGAAGCGTGGCCAGCAGATCAAGAGAGGTGATTCTGCCCCTCTGTTCTGCTCTGGTGGGACCTCACCTGAAGTACTGCATCCAGCTCTGGAACCCTCAACACAAGAAGGACATGGACCTGATTGAGCAGGTCCAGAGGAGGGCCACAAAACTGATCAGAAGGTTGGAGTACCTCTCCTATGAAGACAGGCTGAGAGAGTTGGTGTTGTTCAGCCTGGAGAAGAGAAGGCTCTAAGGAGACCTTTTAATGGCCTTCCAGTACCTGAAGGAGGCCTACAAGAAAGCTGAGGAGGGGCATATAAAGATAGGATAAAGGGCAGTGGTTTTAAACTAGAGAACAGTAGATTTAGACTAGATATTAGGAAGTTTTTTACTGTGAGGGTGGTGGAACACTGGAACAGGTTGCCCAGAGAGGTGGTAGAGGCCCAATCCCTGAAGATGTTCAAGGCCAGGCTTGATGGGGCTCTGAGTAACCAGATACAGTTAGAGATGTCCCTGCTGACTGCAGGGGGGTCGGACTAGTCGACTTTGGAAGGTCTCTTCCAAGCCAATGCATTCTAGGACTTACTTTCCTGTTCTTTGGTGTGGTGGTACACTCATCTGTAACATTGGACATCATTAGACAATGTTTTGCATATATAGTTAGAAAGACTGAAGTAATTACTGTCTAGGTATTTGTTATTTCCTCAGTGCTGAAAAATAGCTCTGTTTATTTAAGAGAGTCCTGTTATCTCTGACTACCCTGGGGGTGATTTTTGTTTAATTCAGTTGACTTGGCAAATAATGAATACCACAGACACAATCCTGTCAGATATTTCTAGTGTAGGACCACAGTCACTGTCTGAAGTAAGAACAGGTGGAGTTGATTTCGAGTGCTTTTATAGCTAGGTCCAGAGGAGAATGTCTGACTATGTCCTTAATCACATAATGGTGGGATCCAAAAGGAAACCATTTGTAGATAACCTGTTTGAAGTTGCCTANTCTTATCATAACCCACGGGTTCTTCTTTTCCATCTTACTCTCTCCCCGCTTGCCTTGCTGATGAAGGTTTGGGTTGTGGGGGGGGGAGTGATAGAGGGACTAGGAGTGGGCACCGGGCACCCAGCCAGGGTAAACCCACCACAGTATGTCAATAATTTTTTAGTTTCCATCTTGTAAATATGAAGTAGGTATCTCAAGAAATAACTATGTTTAATGTGATTTCTCATCACATTAAAAGGTCATACATAAAATATATTTCTGAAAAAACGTATAAATGCTACCTTTGAATAATATGTAATTCCTCAACAATAAAAATTTAATGGAACTATGAATTACAATTAATTGTGTTTATACTGCTTTTTATTTCTCAAAAATACCGTTTGAAAATACTTCTGCAGTAACCTCTATATTTTATTCAGTTGTGAATTCTGTTTTGCTGATGCATTTCCATATTTTGCTTCATGTTTAATGATTCAGTATTGTTTTTTTCCACTTTAAGTGAATAACTGAAGCTTGCTCAATGTTTACATTTCATTGCTGTAGATCTCAAATTATTTTACTGGTATTAAATTTAAAGATGTAATGTTATGATTCCTCACTTTCATGAATATTATTAGAAATGAAAAATGCATCAGATGATTAAAAAAATATATTTTTGGGAAAAAACCTGCCCCTGATAAAGATGGCCTTGTCTCAGAATGCTTACTTTTGGGAAGTAATTGATATTACAAAAATAGATTTTGAGTTTGAAACTACAATTTCAATTACACCCCTCAATAAAAGTTCACATCAAGTTGTAAAAGCTAATTTTTAATATCACTTCTTTAAATTTAAGTTCAATTTGCAATGTCTGTTTCTCTGCTTCCAAAGAGTAACCAAGAAAACCACAACCTCAGCTGGGATAAATCAGCACAGGTTCACTGAAATCTGTAAATCTAACAGTTTTCACAAACTAATGACCAACACCAGTTTTTCAGAGGATGTTCTGATGTATCATCATCAACTTTATCTACACAGTCTGGGCATTATCTTCTTACAGAAGCCCAAGAAATCTATGACTTTTACATGCTACTGAAAATTTCTGACAATCATGTTGTAGTTACAGGCGCGAAATGATCCTGCCCAGCTGATGAACACCAGCATTGCTGACGTAGAGTGAGAAGATTAGCAGAAGTAGAGTTTCCCACTTCCCAGGTTTTGCTTTGAAGCTGACCTAAGCCAGACCAAAAGTTGTGGTCATCTGAAAGTTGTTCCCTCTGAAAAGAAGTGCTAGCTGCAAATCAGGTATTATTGTAGCATGTTACCATCTCCCATGCTTTTATGTAGCCGCCTTCCCAATTACTATCTAAAAAACCCCCAACACCTTCTGCAGTCGTGTTCACAGTTATAAGCTAAGTGCTGAAAGTTTAGAGGATGGACAGGTCTAGAAGACAAGCAGTCTTCCCATTCCCAAAACAATCTTTCTACAAATCAAGGGTACAGCAAACCTCTTTAGATATATGGCAAACAAAGAATCAGTCCCCTTAATTTCAGTGGATCTAGTCTTGTGTGTAAAGGCAGGCAGACACTCCAGGTTTTGCTGCAGTAGGCACCCGACAGGGATAGAGAGTGCTCCTGACACAGCAATACCAGTACTGCTGCTAATGTAGCATTTTTGCAGTGAGTGAATTGAAGATCCTCCTTTTAGGAAAGGTTAATCTAGCACCTTTCATGGGCATGGTACTCATAAATATGTATCTTGCATTTCTAAAACTCCAGCTTCAGCTAAAAAAAACCCTCTTACTCACAGTTATTCATATTGCCTTCTCATAACTTCCTGGGGTCTTAACCATGAAGAAAATTACTGCATTGCATTAGTATGTCCAAAAATAGCAATGATGTTTTTGAAATGTAAACATTACTGTGGATTTGCATGTTTTTTGAGAGTAAATATGATGGGAGAACATTGGAACACAGCATATTTTTCATTAATTTGTATAAACATATAATTTAGTTTTCATACTCTGCTCTTGTCATTATGATAATTTGGATCCCAGTTCAACAAGGTGCTGAAGCTCAGGGCAAACTTTAAACCTACATTTAATCCTGCTGCCTTCACTTGGACTTAGCCAGAACCCAGGCAGTGCACAGAATGGGACTCTATGGGATGAGGGAGGTTTAGGAACTTTATAGAAAGGGTTTGTGACGGTACCCGTCTTAAGCGCCCTACCTGAAGTTCAGCATAAATCAGCTTACTATAGAAACTGATTTTAGATGGAAAGGAACTGAAATTGCACTGAGTATAGTGGAGATTTGCCTACTGGGGTTGCTGTTACTGTGGATTTTACATCTGAAACCTACTTTCGGCATGTGAAGGTTTTGGCACTAGTATGACCATTCTTGATCCCAGGTAGAGGAGCAAGAAAGAGGGGGAAACAACCCACTGTCTTGCTGTTAATGTTCCTGACAAGTGTGCTAAAGACACTGGAAAAGCACCGTACTGCTAATGCTGCCATCTGAGCAATAAGACATGCCAAATTCTAAAAAACACCTCTCTCAGGGGAGCAACTGAAAGCTGTTTATAATAGACCAGAAACTCCTGTCTGAGATTTATCAGCGACTGTCACAGGTGAGAAGTGTTTACTAACAAAGCCAGAACAAGTGACAGAGAAGGTGATGACTCTTTCAGGATGCTCAGGCTTTGGAATAATTCATCTTTTAGCAAGCAGCCACAAGTCCCACACCAGGTCTTTCAGCAGGCCAGCTTGTACACAGCAAAAGCACTCCCTTCCCCAGGCAGCCCAATTGTATCTGCACCTACCCTGGGGCAGTAGGGGAAATGGAAAACAAACAAAATGGATCTGATTCTGACTTCCATGAAAGCACTACAGAGTTTCATTTCCCTGTATTTGATTTGTTTGAAATCTTGGCTGTTGGTCAAGCCTTCAGATAGATAATCATCTTAGCAACTGAGTACCGTACACTCATCCTTTTTTCTCCCACATAGCCTTACAATTTCTTTAGAATATGAATTACATGTATGTGGGAAGAAAGAGCCTGGGCACAGTAGTTTCAGAAGTATTCTTCTCTCAGAGTTCATAAATTGAACTCTAGGAACTAAGTGGAAGTTGCAGTTGGCAACTAAAGTAGGGCACTGAGAAATTCCTGGAAGAAGCCAGGAATTTTTTTGTTAAATATTTCATTATGTTATGTTTTGACTGATCAACTAATTGTTGCTTTTTTAAAAAAAAAAGCCTTTGTTTCAGGTTTGTTACAGTACATCACAATTTTTTGAGATTTCAGACAGTGTTTCTTTGAACTTTTGAAAGCATCTTTCAGGCCCTGACAAGTATCTTCCAGGAAGATTGACTCCTATTGCACTTGTCTTCTTAAATAAAATACCCACTGCCATTTACAAGCATCTTTCTTTAGAGACAACCAAAGTATGAATTCAAACAAGTATGAATGCAGACCTCATCCCCTCCTCTTTTTAGGACTCCAGCAGCCAGTGACATGTCACATTCTTAGAGAATCTATCACATATTTGCATTAATCTCAATACAATCCAATCTTGTTTCCTCATCACACCAACACATACTACTCATTATCACTATATAAAGGTCTATGAACAGGAGGGGAAGATCATTATCAGGTTTGATGGATGTGTAGTATTTCTGTTCTGCATCTCTCTTGTTACCTGATACATTGTGCCAGGAACTGTACATCACAAAGATGTATATCTTTTCTGTTCTGTGGCTCCATATTAGGTTTTCCTACTGAAAGTCTGCTATAACATAAATATTCATCAAAAGTAGGCTAAAGGAAGATAGTATAAGGAAGATAGTATGTGACTTATACAAAAGGGGCTTCCAAAGAAACCGTGGTTTTTCACATATTTTCTTTCAATCTTGAGATCATCATTCAATTTATGCTTCTAGTAGGTCTTTTGTTGTGGCCTGGATTACAGGGCCTTAGCAAATGCAGATAATAGCCCTTCCTTCCTCATACACACTCCCCTGTTTTGACTGCAAGCTGTTTGGGAAATAGATGACCTTTACTGTAGAGCTTTAGAATGAACCAAAATTGCACCCTAATCTCAGTTGCTGTTTCTGTGCTCTACTTTAAGTAGTGCTAGATTAAAAATAATTACTTGTGTTTTTACATCTATATCTTTACAGTAGAGTCATTAAGTAGTTTCTCAACAACACGTACACTTAAAGGCTTTAAGTAAAGTTCCATTGAAACTACCTTGAGGTTACTATGATAACCAGCAGTTTGCAAATGGTAGCCTGCAGCCATAACAAAAAGCTTGCTTGATTTCTCTATTCAAGAGGTGGAAGAGTAAAGCAATAAATATGCATTGTGCTTTCCTCTGTGAAAAAAAACAACCACCCACAAACAGGAATAGACAACAACAACAAGGTTTGGAGAAAACACTACTAAAACAGAGACAGATTGCAGCCTAAGGGCACTCACCTGCCTTCCCTTAAACTTCTACTGTCTAGAATCATTGCCTACAGAAACCTTATTTTGCTGCACTGTTTAGCATCCAATGATCATTAGATGGACCACTTCAAACCAAATGATGACCAAGTGAACTTTTACCCTTTCTCCCATCTTCTCTCTCCCTGCCTGCACCATAAATGAAACCAGTTTCCATCACCGCTCCTCAATAAACTTATCACTTTCCCCTCTATGTTGTTTATGTTAATCTATTGCTTCTAGGATTTTTTTTGTTGTTGTTGTTTTAAATTTTGGAGAGCTTTACAAGAGGAAGAGTCAAAGGAATAAAGACAGGCTTTTGAGACAGCTTATAATAAAACTGGGTGGCAGCTGGAAAATTAATCACATGAATTTGGCAAGATTCATGGCTACTGAAAGAGAATATGGCTCCACTGACACCAACAACCTAAGAAATGTGTACAGATATGCATGTTTCTCATATACTGCTATACACTGTGCCAGCACTGCTAAAGGAATCCTCCGACTTTCAACTAACACAGCGCAATCTTGTTTCTTTCATACTACCAAATACATAAATATATCTAAATCACAGAATTTATTACTTTATATTTCACTCTCTGACACATATTCATGGCTCATTCACAGAGTTACTTTTTCTCTTAGCAAAAAACATATTAATATCCCTGCTAGTGAGTATCTATAAGAGGGAATGGTTAGACAAATACAAACCTCAGAGCAATTTAATCTATGTATCAAAATACTTACTTGCCATTCAGAATAAATTGAAATTGGAAAGCATGATACAAATCTGGATTTGGAGTAGAACCAAAGAAAGTCACTCAAGTAGTTTTGCTCTCCCAAACTGAAGTACTTAAGATTTCTTAACTCAAAGCTATAAAAAATTCCTTCCTGTGGGCACAGCAGAGAAGTAAAATTTTTTAACTACAATGAGCAGCCTGGACTTCTATCAAACCTGATTCAGTTTTTGTCTTTTTGTTGTTAGTGGAAAAAACACTAATTTGAAGTGCAATGCTTTACAGGGAAGACAATATGTTGTAGCCTCGTGAAGCAGCAGACAGACTCAAAAATCTTACTTCAGAAGTTGAATGGACTTTTGATACCAGCAGCCCTAAAGCAATATATCATTTACTCCTTTTAGAAAGGCTTACAGTATAATCTGTTAGGATTGAGTCTAATACATAAATGAGGAAAAATACATTAATACAATGTTTAAAACCTTAAATATTTATACTTGAAATAGTTTTATCTTTATCAAAAAGCCCCCAAGCATAATACAGCTGAATGACTGTACATAGTGGCTTTCTAAGATACTTCCTCTGCTCTAGGAAGAACAGCTTAAATTCTCTTTTTATTTATTTTCCAATGAGTCAGAAATTGTCCTTTCTATAACCTGAGGCAGCCCCTACTGCTCTTCTGGGAGGTACAGCATTGTTATCAGTCTAGATAACACAGTGCCCAAATGCCCTGTCCTCTAGTAGGGGAGACATCAGGACTGTGAAGATAGGGTTTACTTTTACTGTAACAAATTAGTCTGTTTCACATGTATGCAAATCCTAAAGCAGGGAGTCTTTCAGCACGCAGGTAATTCAGTCTCTCAGAAATCCCAGATCACAAGAGCCTGGTATCAGTGGAGCCAGTCCCACCTTGCACCTATGTTTTAATCAATGAAGAAGAGAGAAGGCAACTTCTGCTGTTTGCACAGCTTCATCTGCACTGCTGTGTCTCAGAACCTGAGTCATCAAAACAACTCAATTGCAGAAGTGGCATGCAGGTCCCAGGCATGGAGATCCTGTACTGGGGGGCCCAGCTGACTGGCAGTGGCTGCCAACATGGGGCAGGCTGCAGTGGTGGGTGATATTACATCAGCAATCTGGATCTACAAGATCTTACTATGCAGACCTGCTCATTTAAGAGAAAACTGATATCCATGCATCTTTTGATTGTTATAAAATAGTAGACTAATAATAACTATAATAATGAGATAATATAGCTGTATTTTCAAAGGCATGTTGGCCACTATCTTTAAAGATAGATGTTTGATATTTGCAAGTATGTAAAGCACTTTGAGGATTTGAGTCTTGATACAGATTCACACAGCTCTTTTGAAAAGTGGTCAAACTGATGCTGAACTCTCTGGATCCTCAGTGAGATCCAAGTTCTTTTAAAAATTTGATCCTAGATGAAAAAATGCTTTTGCCTCTAAGAAAGCTCTATTGGCAAGCAAATGAAAAAAAAGAAAAGTACAAAATATATGCATAAGTACAAGTATATCCTCCTTGTCTGTTTCCCCAGTTACTTTAAGAAAGCCCGAGTAGTTTGGGACAACCTGATTTCTCTGTGCTCTGAGGTACCACAGCCTCATCTTAACCCAGAAGTATGAATACAACAATATAAATAATGGATGTACTTACAGATATACATTCTGAACCTATACCAGTGCAGTTCTTTGTGATTTTTGAGTTAGTGAAGAAATTACTCAACCATAAACTCAAAGCAGCAGTTGATTTTCTGGTTTAGGTTTTGGTTTTGTCTTTTTTTTTTCCCCCCAAATACAACATATTTGTATAACAACTTGGATTCTTCAGAGGTTTAGTATAAATTTTATCCCCTTCCACTAAAATATCTTACCGTCTGATCTTGGTTGTTGTTGTTTATTTATTTATTTTTTAATGTCAAAAGCAGAAAAATTCTTGATGGCTATGATCTGTTTTCTGTTACTCTTGCATTGATTCTTTAGCTTTTACATCCTTACATAGGTGATACACCATATAGACAACAATAGATTGACTGATTACAGCAGTATATCATGTTTGAGTTAGATATATTGAAGCCTTTTTATGATGAAGAGTTTCCCATTCAAATAACCCCATAGATTTCATAGTGCTGCTGAACTTGTGTAAAATTGGCAGAATCCAGTTGTGGCATTGCTCAGGACATGAGGGTGAGTTGGGAAGGGTTGTTGCTGAGTGTAGCAGTTTATATTAATGGATAAACTGGATAATTTATGCTGCTACTTAAATGCAAGATGCTAGTGAACTTTCATTCCCATGAAATTGTCTGGTAGCTTGAGAATTTGAATCACTCAGGAACAGGTTCCAACCTCCAGTTGTTTTATTCTCTACTATTTTTAATGTTTCCACATATGCATATGCTCATGTGTCAAGCACATACATTATTCTTATTAAAAAGGTGTTATATAACCAGTTTCATTACTGCTGCTATTAAAAAGTATTGAGTTGCAATTTCTTTCTGGAGGGGAATTTAGCACACAAGACAAGTACCGTTTCCCTGTATGTGGCTTGAAAATTTATAAGGACTGACAAGCTTTTGTCCGTGTATCCTTACATTTACAACAATGTGATTCGTTGCTCAGTACGATTAGCACGTACCAGATCTACAGCCCTGACAGGGCTTCTTTGTTCATTTCTTAGAGGACATAAACCATCACTAACATGTGACTTATCATTCTTTATCTGGGTCCATTTCTGTGAAGTCAAACTAATGGCCACCCTATATAAAAAGCATCTAACTACACAGAATAAGGGCTTTTAGTGTCCCCCATGGTGCTTCATCTGACACTCTAGAGGATGAGGAAACATAAAATACAAAATATTGGTCTATTTTTGTTCTTACATTTACACAACTCAGACTGGTATACATGAGTGTGTGTTTGTATTTCTTGGTGTACATGGTATGAAACCAGAATAATTACCTTTGTATGCAGATAATTTAGCACTCTGAATTCAAATGAGAAAGCAAAATCCACTCCCATTTCATTTACTAGGTGATGAAATTGTATTGAATTATGTCAATTCCTCTTCTCTCTCTTCATTTCAAATAACATATTGTTTTAATAGGGTCAAAAATGGTCAAACAGTCACAACTAGTACCGACTGCTGGGCAAATGGAGAGCAACAATGTGAGTGAGATTGAGAGGCTTATTAACTCTCTAGAGCAGAGTGGGGTAGAGATTTCAGTATTTTTTCTACTTCTTAGCAATCACGTAAACAGGATTTTGACCGCACTTGTACAGGAATATGGCTCTTTGTGCAAATACAAACTTGCCAACAAAAATATAAATGTTGAAATAGGAACATGCACATTTCACAGTTATATATGGGACAAAAAGACTTTTTTCCACACTAAAGTATGCATTCCTAGCAATTGTCTTATTAAAAAATGGTCCTACTTACCTAGTTTAGGTGCAGAAACAGTATCATTTGATTACAAAGCACAGAGGGTTAACACAGACTGGCGATCAGCTGGAAGGATAGAATTCATTCTCACGCTTTCTCAGCTAACAGCAGTGAACAAGAAATACGTCTGCAGAAAAGTACATCTGCCTATATTGATGAGATTCAAAAAAAGAGCTACTGCTATTGGAACAAATAGTTATAAGGAGCTATGTTATTTTCAGCAATCTACAAAAGAAGCATTACATTTTTAAACTATATTGTTGAGTATACCTTCTAAGCCTTTCAATAAAAATATCACCTCAATCTGTCTTTTGCTCACTGGCTGTACCTTTAATGACCAGCAATCGATAAGGTTGAGCTACATTACAAATCTAGCCTTCTAGTTATGAATTTTCAATTACTCTTTCTCTTTTTTGATCCCTTATTACTTGTTTTTGCCAAACAGGATCCCAATCCAACAGCCATTCAACTCAGCAGGAGTCATTCTATCAATGAAGTTTTGATCTGTGTCAGTTTCTTTCATATGCTCTACAGACTACCAGGATCAAATCATAGCCAAATGATGTGGCAAAACAAATTGTCTCATGAACAGCAGAAACAATAAAGCCTTGCTTCCAGATAATTCCTGTCCTATTACCCCTCCCACCTCACCTTTCTTGTTAACTCATTTCCCTACAGCTCTATCACAGTGGCTTTGCTCTGCACATTCCCAATCCCCCTTTCTGACAGAAACTCCATCTTGTCCACCAGATATATTCTACAGTATCCTGCTATATCCTGTCATGCTGATAGCTCTGCCTTGTGCTATGCAAGTGAGGAGTTGCCTGAAAGGTACTGGTACAGCTTGCTATAAAGTCAACTGAGAGGAATGGAATACTCCCTGTTTTTTTCTCATTAAAGGCTTTTCCATTTACCCAGCTTCCAATTTTAACAGAATGTTTAGGAACTTAACATCTTCCAGATCTCTCTGTTCCATCAAATTAGTTGGTATTTGCAAATTTTTTGCCAAAAAAAGTCAAAAGCTACTAGCAAGTAACCAACTGACAGAGAGAAGGACAATGTAATCATGAGCTGTCTTTCCTTAAATGGTTATAGTCTTATAAAATAACAGACTAGTAGAAATTATAGTGCCACTTGCAGCCAAATCATTCATTTTCAAGAATGGCATCATAAAACAAGAGTTCATTTGCTCACAGAAGTAATTCTGAAGTACATTTGCAGGAGAGCATGTAAAGCTCTCAAGGTTACTGAATCTACAGTGGGAGAAGACTTGTTTCCAGCTCCCAGGCTGCAGGTCATTGCAATGCCAAGCAAGTGGTTGTGATCACAGTTAAATAGCTGATCCTGTTTATTCTAGATTTAGCTTGAAACAGAACAGAAAATCTCAACTGAATTTTGTACCTGGAAACTAAGCTGAACATTACCATGTAGGCTTATGTCTTTACAAGACTGAATTGCATTTTGGAATCTGAAATGCTGAGTTTTAGGAGCCGTCAGTTACATTTCATCTCCAAAGTTTATCTTTTCTTTCTGCTTTTGTAACAGGAAAAGAAAGTGAGCTTTGCTCACCAAGAGAGCTCATGCAGAATGTCAAACCATTGTCCTCTAGCTACACATTCCACAGATGTTTACATCTGCAAGTTCCACTGGAGAAATAAACACACAGAGCACAACGTTGCCATCAGTTAAAATACCATGCTGCCGCTTCACAAGACAGACCGTGCATAGCTAAGCATCAAAATATGTTCCCAGTACTCTTATTACTACAATATGACCAAATAGTCTTCACATTTTTATGATGTTATCTTCTAGAGCGATGATAATAATTTAATCTGCTTCAGTGGAGACAATAAAAATTTTTGTACTTTTACATGTCTCCCTGTTGTCAATACTGGAATTTTTCCACTTTTTTCTTTATGCAGAATGAGGAACCATTTACCAAACACAAATAGTAACTAGCAAGCTGAGATAGCCCCAGCTAAGAATGATTATTTTAAGATTCTTGCCTTTTTCCTCCTTATCCTTCAAACACTCTTAAAAGTTAACAAACTGAATTGTCATTCTTACAGAAACACCAAACAATGTTTGAAACACTGCCCACATCTGTGAAACTATATCTAATCAAATTCACGCCTGCGTTGGTTGCCTGGGTAACAATCAGACAGTCGCTCATACAAACAAACTGCAAACAGCAGAAGGAAATGTGCTTTAAGTGGAAGCATCTACTTCTCAGAACTTGAGCCTTGTTAATTTAAGAAATAATCATATAACATGATCTTATTCACAAGGTAGTGGATGAATGGAGGGGGGATATTATATATTGATTGGCTCACTGCTGAGGATAGGAAAGACATGTGAAAGGTTGTAAGCAATTGAATTTAAAAGCAAAGATCCATTTTTATCATTCTTTCCTTTTCTTCTCCCTAAGAAGCACAGCATGTCATTGGAATGTAACTATATGTCACTGCATAAAAGGATGATTCACTTTTTCAGCACACAGTTTAAGTTATTGTCTACGTTTTCCCTGCATAGCACAGGCCCTTAATTGATCAGCTTCATTTTAGACTCCTCCTAATGACATACAGAAGAGATGGCTCTTCTGGACATATATATGCAATAGGCACTGCAAAGGCCGTCGTTTCCACAGCAACAGGGACCATGTAGGAGCTCTGAGCCAAACTTCATCTTCACCCCATCCCTCCCCCCTTACATCTGACCACACAGGTTTCCTTCTTCACACTTACCACAGACGCTTCCGGGAGAGTCAAGCTACATTTGGACGGGTGAATGTCCCTTATACAGTCAAATGTAGGAGTTGTATAGACAAGTAGTGGCTTCAGGGCTTACACGATTTTCAAACAATTCTAGTTTGTTAACCTCAAGCATTCAAAGGTTATGTTTAAAAAAGTAAGATTTACTTAAACAAAATCTTGAGACTTGAATAATGAATATCTTTGCACATGGTTTAATTTGACTTCTGGGTTACTAGACTAAGCCTCTTTTCACACTGAGGAGAGCTTGAAAGTGAGAGGGGTATTTGTTGGTGTTGTTGCTTTATGTTAATAAAACTTAAGCTTCTTACAAAATAACTCAGCCCCAGGATGAAGAGGCTGTTAATATAAACAGCCATTATTACAATATTTATAGTAGCATGCCATAAATTAGGCATATCGCTCTTCTGCTGTAACATTGGTTTAAAAAAAAAAAAGGAAAGAAAATAGCATGTTCAAAGTGATGCTCCTTATCAAAACCCAAATCACTTGACTGCTAGAAGTAATTACTGCAGAGGAACATATTTTTACTGCAGATTCCTCACACTGCTATGTACAGCATAAAGCCCCTAAATAGTGCCGTCATGGGTTTCAGGTTGGTGGGTGTAACTGTAAAACTGAAATCATCAGTAAAAATAAAATATAAAAATGTTATTTGGAAGCTAAGCTGACATCCTGCCCACAGTAGCAGAGCTAACAGAAACAAAACCAATGTGGGAAAGGTACATCAGCAGGATGGTTACTGGCTTAGCCAGTGAATAAGCCTGTTCTATTAGCAAGGATCAAATGGTGGCTTTTCTACATGGACAATTTTCCCACCAAGTTCATAGCTCTGTTGATTTTGCAGAGTTCACTCTTAAGCAAGCAGTAGCTATGCACTACATAATGCTGCTCTGTTTACATGGCACAGATTAACAAAAACTAACTGTGAAGTAAATGCTTTCTTCACAAATCTCTACGCTTGTCATGTTTGTATGGTAGAAAGCAGGCTTTGTAAAAAAAGGCTTCACCTCTGTGTATGGGTTTGCAGGTAGGTGTACACACATGTGGTCTCACCTCCTACTTGGTACAATCAGCTGGCAGGGAGCTCCCAAATTGCCTTAGACCGTGGTGCAAATCCAAGTCAAAGAGAGTTGCTAATCATATGGTGTTTAACCAAACAGAGGGATTTTCTAAAAGGCTGATAAAGCTAGGGAAAGATTTCTTCTCCATCAAGGGTTTTGAACCAAGTCTGTGGCTGGGTTCTGGAGGAAAAGGGGAATTTCTGTCTCCTGGTGCTTTAATTTTTTAAAAATTATTATTATTTAGGACAATTCCATGCTTTTAATCAAGAGCAACTGTCCAACAATCCCTTATCTTTTGCCTCCTTCTCAGACCACAGTGTACTTATGTGTACATTAAGCAGATTGTAACATAGCATGCCTAGGATTGGAACAGAAGAAAGAACTGTGTCCTGCAGCTACTGCAAGTAGTGGCCCCCAGCTACTATAGTTCCAGCTTTGATCAAATGTCTCAAAGCAGTTGACTTTCTGTGGCTGATTGCTCATATGCTTTTCCACATCAAATTAAATACAGAGGAAAGCATATGATATAAAGTTGTGAACATGAATAAGCAAATAAAGAACATGGCATAAATGCAAGAATAGCCCTCAAGTCCTCAGTGTTACAGCGTCTACCATATATGCCTCTGCTGACCTGGATTTTGCTAGGTAAGATGAGGAAACGGTCATCTGTACTTACTGAAATCAGTAAGACACTGAATTATTAAAGATTTTTTCAGAACTGCTTTTTGTTGTCTGTTTTTTCTTCAAATTCTGGAAAAATGTGGAAAATCATCAATTTCATAAAAATTTTCCCCATAGGCTTTTGCTTACATATCAACCTGAAAGAGATTACTTCGTTTTCAGCAATGAAAACTGAGATATTTTCCAGTGCTTTAGCAATAAACACTTAGAAATTACTTAAAGGTTATTGCAAAGCAGAACATTTTAATGTTTAGCATAGTTTGTAGAACATTTTTTCTTGAGATATTTTTTTATCCCTTCCCTGCCCCTATATCTGTGGTTTTCCAGCTCTAGAAAAAACAGGTCATGATGATACTGGTGACTCTGGGAAAGAATCAGAATGAAAAGGTCAGCTGTTTTTCCTGAAAGGTCTGGGGTTTTTCATTTGTGCATCTTTACTTATTGCCAAGGCATTTTATAGTCTTAACTGGGCATCCTTTCTAAACCTAGCTTGAAATTGAATGGTTGAATGAATGAGTGAGTGATTAAACGAATGAAGAAGACATTAACCCGGGAAGTGGAAACTGAGGCAACAGTACATTGTACTCTGAAATAGTACACAAAGAAACAGATGGCACTTGTTGATCCTAGAACCAGTCATTTTGTCTAAGAAGAAAAAAAACTTTAACAAACTAGTGCTAAATGAAAGATACCCTTAGCAAAGTGCCTTATATAGGGAATTGTGTTAAAATACAACTGACATAAGGAGATAAAATACAAATAGAAGATAAAAAGCATGCTATGTATGCATTTATTTTTGCTTTAAAATCATATTTTTGTGGGAGAGTTTGTACTTACGATAAAGAAACCTGGGGCATCTCATGCCTATATTGCAGGGACAATTTTTTTTAACCAATGAACTCGTTACCTGATGCAATAGCCTCTATGAAGACAAGCTTCTATGTCAGCAACTTGATGCCCCTGTCACATGACATTAAATATGACATTCAGGCATCAAAGTCTACCATAGCCATGAAATCCACAAATCCACAGCCATCAATGTCTACTATAGCCACAACAACTGAAAGTAGAACATACTACAAAACACTATTTCATAAAAGTAGAAGAGCATTACTTCTACTTTTCAACTTTTACACATATTTCCCAGGGAAAACTCACAATCTGTGCTTCCCATTTTTGGAAACAATGTACTAAACTTTGTAAACACTGGTCTTATGCATCATTTAAGCATCTGTGGTTACATCGACGTAAAGAGCTCTTGAATTACATCCTGCTTGTTTGCTAGTTTTTATGCCAGTGAGAGTTGCAGCAGCAAATACCGTGAGTCTGAACTGGAGTCCAGAGTTGACAAGGAGATGTCACTAAATTAAAAACCTGAATATCTGAATAAATTAAGCAGCTGGTATAACCCCTATTGGTCCCTGTTTATATGAAGAGTAAGCAAGAAAAGGGGAGAGGAATAGGCTTTAGCTAGTATAAGGCATTCTCTAAGTTCACATCATCTTTCCATAGTATCCAGTGGGGGGAAAAAAAAAAAAAGGATACTTGTTCTTCCACCAATTGCACTTCCATGAACACCAGTAAAAGTCATCCTAGGGCTATTTAGGTCAGTGGAGCTCTGCTGATTCCAGCAGATGCAGGAGATGCTACCAGAAGTTCTCCATGTTCCCTGTTAGTAAGAGCCAAGCCTATATTCTCCATCTCCACAGCAAAGGCTGATAACATCCTGAGAGCAGTGGGCTCCCAGGTGACAGAGCTGCCCAGAAGAATGTCAGTTCCCTCACACCATTTCCAGCAGGATCTGCTTGAAAGTTAGTGCTAATGTTAGCATTGGCATATGCAAAGCACATAGGAAACAGGACAGAGCACCTGGTTCTGCAAGGTAACCTTCTGTTGAAATGTCTGTATGAACTCAGAGGAACAAGCACTTTCCTGGCTATCTCCTGTGCCTTCTGCTAGACATTTCAGATCAGGCTTTCCTGAGAAGTCAAACTCAACATTGTCTAAACTCTGCAAACAGACAAAATGTAAATGATTTTTTCCCCTCTTGCATCCCTTTCCTTCCCCAATACACACCCACTGACATTTAGAAAGATGTTCACTACTATCTTCTAAGTGGTTACTAAAAATGAAGGAGGGTGAGGCTGGTATTCCATAGATACCCTTTGCTGATCACTGTATTAAACCAAGAGGCTTCACCATTTGCATACCAGAGTTAAATACCTGAAGAGAATTCTGGGAAGGGGGCTGAAATTCACTGTTTTTATAGATGCTAACACATGCAGTGACTCATTTCAGGCTGTGGTGTCCTAAAAATGAAGGTGATCTGTGTTCTGCCACCCCATTTTGCAAATTGCTGTTTAGTCTTGGATCAGAGAAGAGCTTGATAACACCTTGCTATGAAAATAAAGTGATAGATTTAGGTCTGCATTTTACAGTCTCACAACACTGATCTTTGATATTTCTTAGGCAAACTTTCTGTTTGCAGTGTGGAGATGGTTTTATTGTTTTTCCTTTCCTAGCAAAGATTTGTTGCTCATATCCAAACTCTGAAATCTCTTGCGCACTCCCTGTCACAATTTTTTAAAAATCAGTATTTGATCTTGCAGAATAAATAGTATAAATAATTCATGAGAAAGACATTTTAAAGTCCAAATTCTACCCTTCCTTTCTTCCATGTACTTTTTCATATGGCATTAAAACTATTATAAATAGGCACATTTTGGTAAAAAGCTAGACTCCCTGTGGACAGCAGGAGTATCATCCATTACAGAAACCAAACCACACACACAATCTCCATTAAATAAAACATTGGAACAATAAATACTGCCAGTGTAGTATTGATTCAGTCTATTCTTGAAATATGTTAAAGCTTTTAATCCCATGCTCCCTTGCCTGCTTTTCCTTAGGACCACATTACATTTAATCATATACCTTTCTGAGACCGTATACTACAGTCAGGGCATTTGAACATGAATGTCATTAGCAGCATTTTCAGCTTTGTGAATAACATTTACTTTAAAAACACAGCTCCACAAATCTGTGTTCCTAGACTAATAATTCGTTTCAATAATATGTTGTATAAGCCATTATTTAATACTTTTTCAAGTATGTGATGTATTGCAAAACCTTAAACTTAACACATTGTTTCTTGAGTGATGGTCAGTGGTCAACATTTTATACCAAATTGTAACGTATTAACATCAGTGTCCAAAATCCTTTAATTTCCCATTTTGCATGGCAAATTATACTGGCTGCTCTTTAGTAAAAGGAAACAGCTTTAAGTATCCATCAACAGTTTGTGTCCCCTCTGGCTCATCAGAAATATCAGAAATGCCATCAGAAGAGGAACGTACTTTTGTACAGCAGAGACTGGATGATTCCGCAGAAAGAAGAGTCCTGCTCACTGTGTATAATCCAGCTACAGCTGTTTCTTGGTGACAAATTGGGGAAGACAGCTCTTTCTTGGCTGTGTTCCTTGAAGGTACTCGAGATGACACTAAGGATAACTAGGTAGGCTGGCACTCCTTGCAGAGAGGGTGGTCATCTTCCCTGGAAGAGGAGGGTTAAGGAAGGCAAGCACGATCCCCAAATCTACAGCTTCCCAGGGAACTCAGAGCCATCTTGTGGCCTGGAATCGCTCAGCTCTGCCCCTTGCTTGCTTTGGAGCATACCTTTTGTCAAGGCTGCTGCTCTTACAGCTTTCCTGAAGGCTCATGGAAGAGCATCGAGGCAAATTAGCCCATCTGTTTTCATTTGGCAGGGATTCAGCAAAACACAGTTTAGCGAAGTGCTTAAACAAATGCTTAACCTTAAGCTTACTATTAAGGACCTAAGGAAGTGCTTTACTGGATTAAGAGCAAAAACTTCTTCCTGGAAGAAGTTGTTGTTCATGGTCTGTTGCACAGTCAGAGGCTTGAGAACTGAGAGGGAGATTGCTTACAAGATATGCCAGGACTTGTGCATATGGTATGGGACACAGAGGGTGAAGACGATGGCCATGTGATCACAAAACAGGAGAGAGACTGGTGGCATAGAGATTTCACATGCCATTTTTATGAAAAAAATAAAAGGGAAAGATTGCACACACTGCTTCTTGACAGTGTTTCAGCTCTACTGGCCTGGGTCTTGGGCTGCTTCACCCTCTAGAGTGGCACAATTCCCAGGGAGGCACAGAGATGAAGGCATTAATTCCTGAGGGTGCAGAGACTTAACTGCACTGCCCGAGTGCAGGGGAGCACAAGCAAAAGGACACTACATAGCTTCTATGTGTTCCTTGCACTAGGGCCTGTGCTAATATCTCTACTTCTCACATAATCACTGCTCCATCAGTCATGGGAGATAGAAGAAAACAGCTCAACCTTTGTGTGGTGATGGTGAAGTGAAGATCCAGGTGACAATTTCAGCACAGGTTCATAAAAACTCTCCCTCTGCAATACAAATACTGCCTGCTGGTGTTTACTCCTGTCTTTTTCTAAATGAAAATGAAACAGCATATTTGCACATGACTAATCACTTCATAATGCATTTTACCTCCTGTAAACTGACATAAAACCGATATAAATACAATTATGTCAGAAGATGGACAGATCTGCCAGATCTTTATATGCAGGTTCTTGTAGACAACACACCATCACCTTTCCATAAAGAACTATACAAAATAAAATATTTAATAAGTGATAAATTAAATATTAATGGTCAATGCATCACAGAGATCTCTAAAAGTTTACGTGAATATAGAAGTTAGAGTGCTTATCTTTGTAGCAGCTCAGCCTGTTTCGACCTCATGCATTTGCTTGCTAAGTGCTTCACAGGCCTCTAAGCAATCCTACAGCCCCAAAGTGACCTCTAAGCAAAAATTCCACCTCTAGACCTCCAAACCCAAGTTGTTTCTGTTCCTCCTTTAGCAACTCTCAAATATCCCCTTACCTTACCTTACCATGAGCTTCTTGGCTTATTTGTGTCTGTCTCCACCACCCACATTCAGTTTTACTGTAGTTGGAGGATGTGGTGGCACAAATAGAAATCATTAACTCCTGGTTTCATTCACATCAGAACAAAGACAGCATCCTCCTCTGCAGAGGGAGCTGCTGAGCTTTTGTAGGAAGTTTTGAGCGGGGAGAGGAGAGGAGGTTGAGGAGGAAGCAGAGCTCAGGCAGCTGGGAAGGGCTGTGTGCAGAGAGGAGCACCCTGCTGGGGTAATTATAAAGCTACTGCCAGATTTATTCCAAGATCAACGCCCTAAACATATTTACTTATTTAACTCCCATAGCTTTGAAGAGCTGCACACAAATAACTCCTGAAACACCTGTTCAAGGGTGGAGGGGGAAAGACCCCAAGCCCTAGCCCCAAAAGTACCTGCTACTGAGTCCTAGCGGCTTCTGGGCCCTGCACCTACAATGATGCTGCAGAGCTGGGGTTTAGCAGCTCAGCTTTTGGTCAGAGTCTGAGAATTGTCTGCACACTGTTTTCCACTTTTGAGTGCAAGATTGCACATCTAGTGCTGATATGCGATGCAGACAGATCCAGTTTCCCAAACAAGCATTTCTGTGTCTATTTCTTTGTGTCTCTGCTACAAGCCTTTCATGTAACACCTCTCCCAACGCCCTGTGTGGCTGTCATCCATCCCACTGAGGAACAAGAGTGAAGACAGCCTGAGGAGGTTAACACTGCTCATTAATCGATCAGTGGAGCCAGTGCCAAGTGAAGTGAAGTGCAGTTTTCCCTCCCACCCACCACACTGGGGCTGAGGCTGCTGCTTCTGAAAAAAATGCCTGCTGGGAGAGGGAACAGGCATGCCGAATGGATTGAACAGCCCACAGAAAGGCATGCTCAGTGGCTGTGGGGTCAGGGCCTTTAACTGGAAGAGACACCTGGGCTTTTGCAGAGGTTTTTCTAAAGCCATGGCTTTGCATCACCCCTGACAGAGACAAAAGCTGAGCCTCTCTCAAACAGCCAAAGTACTTCTCTTTCTGCAACCTGGCATATAACTAGATATTCTGGGAGTTTTGAAAAAGTCAGCCTCCTCCCCCTCTCCCCAGTTTGGCTTGCTGACAAAAAGTATTAGATCCTTTGGGGCAGCTGCTGTCTCTCATGGAAATCAGTGGGGTTTTAAATCCTGCGGTTTTTTCTCAACACCTGAAAAAAAGCTCCATGGTGGCAGTTCACACAAATAGTTCCACTGAATTCTCAAGAGCAAGGCAAATCCTAAAAAGAATGTAAGCTTTCGATTTTTAATGCCATCCAAAATAGCTTAGGTATGTATGATGGAAGTAGCTGTGAGAAGTAATTGCTGCACAGGGGCCCAATTACTCACATACTTCAAAACAAACCAAAACTCCCACCTGGTATGAGTGAAGAGCTCAAAAGGAGTGGCTTAAGAAATGAATAAAAGCATCATTTCAAACCTATATAATTGTCAGTTTGAACTTATTTTTGTTTATTCTTCCTAAAGATTATCATTTACCTAATTGTGAATCTTACCTGTCACTGGCATTCCTTGTGGTTGTTTTATTGTTTAACTTGAAGCTCCTGTTTCACATGAACGAAAACCTCCAAATTCTACAGGAAACTGAATTTTGGAAGGTTTATATAATACAACTAATACCATAAAGTCCTGCCTTGGGGTTCATTAGGTGTTTAGAGACCTGCTGCATTGTCAATGTGCCTTAATATGGCCTGTAAAGGTTACAGACACGGAGAAGTGACATCCTTAACAGAAAGAATTTTGATTGTTATCTTCCTTGGGTTCCTTGGGTTTTTTTAACAAAAACAAACAAACAACTTCCTACAAAGATCAACTATAAACTATTTCATGTAGTTTGGGTTGAGTTGGAATCTCCTTGCAAATAAGTTTAAGCAACAGAAACAATTCTCCAGCCTTAATTACAGTAGCAGTATTGGGTGGTGCTTTAATAAACTGACCTTTGGCTTTATGTTAGCTGAACTAAATAAATAAAAAATAAATAAATTCCCAACAACAAACACAGGCATATCTTATCATTCACAGTGTGAAGTTGTTACTACAGTGCCATCTTCAGTGCATTACATAAAGTGGAGCTTTCCTGTAGAGGATTTTTCATTGTTCTTTATGGGTTGCAAGTGGATTAAAGGAATTTCCAATGCACAGAAGAATGAGGAAAAAAAAAAGATCAAAGCCATTTCTCTTTGTTAATGAGAATTTGAGTGTTGTGATTCAGAAAATAAAGAAATTATTATATTAGCAGCATATTTAATTATCAGTCAAAACAGTCTGAGTCCAGCCGCCACAATAGGCTTTGAGGTAAAAAAGTGGTCATCCCTATCTACTGCCAGTGACACTTAGCAATACCACATAGACATGACAATTTTCCAGGTCAACATGCATTATGGGTAGTACATTACAGAATCATTTAAAGTTGTTAATGCAAGTTTGACTGTACACTATTTACAGACAGGGAAAAAAACATACATCTCCACAAATTTGACAGTTGTACTGTGGACAACACCACATTTTGTCAAACAAACTCTTCCAGCCTGGTCCCAAACTTTAGAGTTTAGATTGGACCCAGAAGTGAAGATTGCTTTTCCTATTGCAAAACAGACTAGGCTATATACTGAAGTAGTACGATTAAAGAGTCTTACATTCGTGATTAGAGAGCTGCTGTGCTGTTCTGCTCCTATTACTTTGTTTCCCTGCAATGTAAAAAGGACGTTACTGAGTCCTGCTACAGCCTCATTCCTTGGTCCAAGCTACCGAGGTTCTGCGCCACGCCACAGAGATGTGCTTCAGAGGGTATAGGAGAAGACACTTTAGCAAAGTCCATTGCCATGTTTCCATTGTCTCTCAGGACATCTTGTTTGTGAGGCCCATGGCAAATTCATCCATAATCAGGTATGAATATATGTTGTTGCTTCAACCCAATATGGCACTGAGAGACACTAGGCAAACTGACCTCATGCATGTGTAATGTCACGGAATATTTGTGTGTAGAATGGAAATAGGAACTGACTCAAATTCTACATCTCAGTACCATAACTTGCCAACGTAAGCAAAAACTGCCAGAGGCCTCAATGTTATTGAAAAATATGAGTGATTTTATTATTATAATGCAGATGTTCTCTTTGTAGGAAACGCATTTGCTTGTCTTTTTTAGCCTTATATATATTCTTGCATATGGCTCAGAGCTGTACTGCTCTCTATACAGAAAACAGGTCTATTTAGTGGTTGAAGGAAAAAAATCTACAGAAAGGAAAACCCAGCTTATTCACTTTCAGTGATATTTCTCAATCCGAACAATAGAGTACTATGTACAGCACAATGGTATTCCCCTTTTGAAATGGATTGTATGCTGATAATACTCATCATTTGCATACTGCTTTCATTTTGAAAGCACATTATAAAGAGAATCCTTACCAACACACTTTACAGTATGTAATCCTTACTATCATTGCTGGCATATGCTGAAGTGGTATAAATTACTTGACAAAACTCCATAGAGAGAATGAGTCATACTTGTTCTTGTTGACCATTACTTCTGCTAGTACTAACTGTGTATGTGACTATTGCAACAAAATCATCAAATCGTGCTCATGGCATTGCTCCAACAGCTAAAGTGAAACTCCAAATTCCAGGGGAAGCTACTTAAAAAATAAAACCTCATAGTGTTTCCATAGTTTATATTCTTAAGGATTACAGAATAGGGACCTTACTTGTTGGCAGTATCCCCATTCTCTCAAAGTACTTTCTGAATATTTCACTCGGTTGAGGCAAAAGCAATTTTCATTGAACAAAAAGAAATTTAAAATAAAGGTTATTAATATGTTGTTGTTCTTTATTTACATCTTAGAAAAACATGAGAACCAAAAGCAAAGTTTTTTGCTGGATGTTTGGACACAATCTCCTGATCACATTTGTAAAACTACCAATTTATTGAATGAATCAGAAAACTAAAGATCTTCATAAGAATGAAACAGTGCAACCACATGGCAATATTTAAGAAAGATACAAGAACCCCAATTATTTCAAAGTGTTAACCCCATCCAAAGACATTCCCTTTTCTATGACATTTATACTCTTGTTGATAACTTCATCAAATTGTAGACACACCCCAACAGGATTAAAGACTGGACCTGAAGAACACTAACTGATCTAACTTCCATTAAAGCAAACAGAGAGGGAACATTCAAAACCTTGCATTTAATTTCTACCACACAAAAGACAGCAAGACATTTAGGATGTATCTTTGCAGCTAAATTTCGCCCTGAGCTGCACATGAGTCCCTTGGCTCCCAGGGCATGTTCTAACCCAAGAATGGAACATGTTAAAAGCTGCACACTAAAAATATAAAACAAACTGCTTTCTTTCTCTCTTAGTAAAATACTTTCTAAATACAGATATTACCCAGCAATGTGACCATTATTTATAATATCTGTATTTTTCTTTTGCAGTCCTGAAAAAGTCATATTCAGCTCAGTTTGCTTTTCAGAAAAAAATGGAAGTTCTTCTCCCACCCTTCTCCAGAAAATTATTTTTGGGTATAAGGAAACATAGACTGCACATCTACCAGATTAGTGACCTGGAGACTTATTTGTGTTGTGTAGACAAGAATAACCTGCTGAAAAGGACTCCCAGAGTCTATGAAATCATGCCAGGGAGCAAGGAAATCTGTTGTATGGTACATCATTTCTTGCAGCTCAAAATCTGTCAAAACACTCTGCCTTTTGTGACTCTGCTCATTGAGATGTGCCTACTGTGCAGTGCCTCATATTCAGATGTGAGCACTAATGTATCTCACAGAGACTCTACCAAAGAAATTGCTGAACAAACATTCGATATGGACTCACCTCCATACCCAAGCAGTATCCAAAGAACACACAAATATATTCACATCTCAGTTAAAAGCTTTGTTAAGAAACATGTATCACATCTAGTTTAACCTAAATAAATTGTACAAGACTTTAGTGAATAGTGACACCAAAACCTAGCTTGGGTAAGTGGGTGCAGACATCTGCAGGATTTAGCCAACAGTCTATAAGGAATCAGTTGATTGAATTACACTTACTTTATATTTTCCACCTTACAGTTATGACAAAACATGATTGTCCAGCTGCAAAAGCCCAGCATGAATCTTCTTAATAGAAGCTTAAACCATTTCCTACTCCTCTGTGTTTCGAATCATATATCATCTGACATGACTCAGAAACCATCCAGGACATTCTCCTACAATCTGCCTTTTTTAGCCGGTGTTTGCAAATTGATAAATCTTACTCCTTTGCCTCTTTGGAAACTGCTGTAAGCCAGTATTTAGACAAACATTTAGCTGTAAGTGACTAGGCACACTGAAGGTGAAGCAAGAGCATGAAGTGGAAGGATGCCTGGAAGGTCATATTGCACACACTTCTAGGAAATTACATGAAATTCAATCAATAAATTAAATGCTTGTGGATGAGGGAAACTGAGGAAGACTTCTTTATTACTGTACATATGCAAAACCACTACTAAACTATATACAGATCACCTTTTGTTTTCTGGTTAAACAAAGACCAAAGGGACAATGATGTAACACTTGTTTACCCATCAGAGCTGGTTTACAGCATTTTAAGCCTTTGCATACACACACACAAAAAATTCAGATTTAGTACCAGCTAGGTCTCTTTTTCTGATTATTTGTGCTTTTAAGAAACCATTTAGTGTTAAATGACTACAAAACTTCCCAGCAAAAGAATGAAAAATCAATATAATACAGCATCAGTCTGTTACTAGTGACTGGTATTTTTAAAATAACACTCTGCTCTAAATGTACTGTTTTCAGAAAATAAATAAATTATCTTAAGTATTACTAATGCACATTAATAAAATAAACAGTAAAATAAAGATACTTGCAATAAAGTCCCTACTTAAAGAGAAGGAAGAGCAGGATAAGTTTGTTCTATTATAAGGAAACAATAAATTATATTGTGAAGATAGAATCAGAATGTTTCAGGCTGGAAGGGACCTCTAGAAGTCATCTGGTCCAACCTCCCGACACAATTAGGGACATCTCTACTTAGGTCAGGTTGCTCAGAGCCCCATCAAGCCTGACCTTGAATGACTCCAGGGGTGGGGCCTCCACCACCTCTCTGGGCAGCCCATTCCACTGATCCATCACCCTCATATTAAAGAACTTTTTTCTAATATCCAGTCTAAATCTATCCTTTCCTAGCTTAAAACCATTACTTCTTGTCCTATTGTTACAAACCCTTCTGAATAGACCTTCCCCTGCCTTCATGTAGGCCCCCTTCAGATACTGGAAGACCACTATAAGGTCCCCCGGGGACCTATTTTATATGATGTATATCCCAAGTCTATGTATTAAACCAGGAAACTTAGTTTTGTATCCATAGTACATTTGCAGAGTGCTCACAGCTCTTGAATCATTGTAGAGTTCCACTGACATGGAACAGACAGAGGACTGCATCTATCCTATATTCTGTCATATGGTTATTTGAAACTAGCAACAGCTTTACCACACAAATCAATAGAGCATAAAACAAGATTATACTTTATTTCAAGTAAACAAAGACTTATTTTTTATTTCAATGACAGATAGATCAGGTCCTCACCTAATATGGTAAATTTCTACTTTTGTGTTCATTAGGATGAAGCTGATTTGATTCCATTGACGTCTGTTGAGTTTGTCTGGATTTACATTGGTAAATTTCTGAGATGAGTTCATCCCTGAGCATTAACATTACTGTTTTTATTTTTCAAAACAGCATCAATCAGAATACATAAGGATGAATGAATTGCAATTAGAAATAAAGACTAAATAATGCAAAAATATTAAGAGGAAACTACCACCTTCCTCTACATTCAGGAAATCAGTGTACACATTATTTTCAAAACATGATTCTTATTCTTGATTCTCAAGTTTTTATTAAGAAACAAATTCTATGGAACATATACATAGGCCTTTTTCAATTAATGAAGTGAGTTTGCTCCTAACATTACACTGTGACTGGTAGTGAAAAAAATCCATATTGAGTCCTGATTTTCTAGTCCATATCACATTCAAATTCTCATTTACCATCATTATAATGCATGTTAAATCCTGCACAACAGGGAATGCTTAATCGAGATGTAGTTCTGTTCCTGTTCTTTTCCCTTTCCATGAAGATTTTTATTAGGCTTTGTAAAACATTTTTACTACAAAATCTAAATTTGGAAGTTAAACTACCTAACGACATCTTTGCAACTTTCATTTATAAACTAACCTAACCAATTACATGGTATTCTCTTTGCTAAGGATAAACTAATTTTTGTCTCCTCTGAAAAATTGTCTTACTCAAAATTATTGAGAAGGGATCAGAATCAAAACAAAAACCCCTAGCATTATGTGATCACTTCTCTAAGCACTTCTGTGTTGAAGATCTCAGAATCCAACCAAAAACTAAATTCTGCATTTGTTATGAATGTAAAAAAATGCCATTGACTTTGGAGTGACTTTTTATATAACAGAGGCAAGGAGGATTTTGTTAGAAAACGAGACATGAGGAAAACTTTCATTAAAAATAATAAGAAATTGTCAAGGTGATTAGGAAACATTATTCAACGACTTTATGGATTCTCTTTCAGCCATATACAAATGATTCAAAAGAGAATATCACAGGCACTTAACAATGTCTAATTTCAGAAATACAATAGTACCAAACAATTTTATGAATACTTCATACAAATTTTTAAGCGAATGCTGGCTAATATTTTGATGTTGCTGAAGGCAAATAAAATTCATAAGCAATATCTTGCTGTGTTTTACATTGGATTGGATGCTAGAAGTAACTATCTTAATTATAAACTAACCTAGAATAATAATGATCAAAGCAGGGTAAAACCAATACGTTTTGTTTTCTTTACTTTATTTCAAAATAGAGTGATTATAAATACATTCTTGTTATATTTCCTTCCTAACTCTTTGGATGCAACCAAAAAAAAATCTCACTATGCTCATTTCATACAACATCAACGTACAAATCATGCAAAAGATACTATAGATATTATACCACCGTCAAGTTCTGGATGTGTTTTGTTGATTCCGAAACATTTGTTAACATTATTCACAAGGCCATGCCTCTTATAATTTATATTGTCATTATGGCTTTAAAAAAAAAATAAATTTTTAATATTAGATTTCCTTACTTTTGTCAATCTTGAATAATGCAAAATGTAAATTGTCTAAAGGTCTTGTGTTCTTGCACCATGGTAGCTGCTTTCTGATAAAACTGAACAATTTTTTTCTTTTTCAAGGCAATGATTACACTTTATTGATTTTATTTAAAAATTGAAAGTTCTTTATAATACAATGAAGACAAGAGATTATGGTAACACCTTCACTGATTTAGTTTATGTCTATGGGTCTTAACAGCCATTTTACAAGCATGGCCACTCAAACCAATATAATGAACAGACAGATCTGTTAAGTCACATCCGAATAGTCACCTTCCCAGAGAGACTGACTATAGATTTGAATGGACTTTACACTAAGATCGCTGTGCAGACATATACAATGTTTCAAAACATGGAGGAAATAAATGGACATTAAGGTTGCCATTCTAAGTAACAATTTCACAGAAATATAGTGTTTTGCCAACTTCTGCATTTTTCACTCACACTATTATGCCTACATATTGCACCATATATGTAAGACAGGAACAATTTCTACAGTGAGGTCCAGAATGTGCAACCTTTATTGATGCTGGTGAATGTAATCTCAACTGCATAATCCCAAAAGAGCGACTGGGCTTTATGTATTATATACAATATTTCTGAGATGGATTTTTTTTTTAAGACAGTGACAAAATTCTAAGCCCTATTCTTGGGCAGATGTTTAATTATTAGCTCATGAATAATACCTCTGCACATGATTTAGGTTGAGCTTAAATGCTTTACTGGATTGGGACCTCAATGAGCAGGAAAATCTAACCCAGTGTAATGGTACAGCATAACAGTTCAGTTCTTCCTCTTTTGATAAGTGAATAGAAGATCTCACCACAAAAAAAAAAAAAAAAAAGATAAAACGACCCACAACACAAAATCAAGGAATAGGCACACTGACTGGATTGAACAGCCCACAGAAAGAGATGCTCAGTGGCTATGGGGAAGTTGAGGAAAGTATGATCATTTATCATTATTCTTTGAACTCAGGGCAACATAAGTCATAAGCACATCAGTTTTAACATAAAAGTATTAGCTTTTTTGCTATTTTAAATATTTTTAATGCATGCCTTTCAAGAAAGGTGTGGGACATGACAGTCTCTGACAATGCACTGAAGTGTGTCAGAAGCCTTATGCTTTGGCAAATCCCAGTGAACCTGGACAAACCCTCAAAACCATTCAGCACTCTGCAGAGCAGGCATAGTGACATTATTCTTAGCCTAAAGAGGGAGCCATTATAGTCTATCATGTCAGTGCTTCTTTACCGTTTCTTAAGCCACAGAATCTTGACACAATAAACTCAAATATTCTTATTCAAGCCTTGTCCATGTATTGCGTGTATTGGTCAACCAAGATCTTTTTATGCTAGAAATGCATATGTACATAGTATCCATGTCCTGAATATCCCTATGACATCCTGAATGAAGTCAATTATTGTGCATGGATAACAGCAGCTTTTTGAAAGAAACTCAGCCATCAACTTATCTGTTATAATTTTATTATCTGAAGTCATGTATTGTAGTATGGAGAAAAATAATAAAATAATGCTCTTTCTATGGTGTAAGAGCATGAACTAGAAAAATGTTGTTTTGGTTTTGCTTTCTCTTAAATAAGGAAGCAGTGGGGTTTTTTTATTTGGTAAATTTTGTTAAAAATATACTGCAGTCCATTTGCCCAGTATCATTCCAGAATAAAAATGTCACAGTTGTGTCATAAAGCCCTGAAATTAGAGATTTATAATGGAAATAGCCGACTCAGCCTTCAATATGGTATTATTACTGGATCTTGCCATAATTGCTAGCTTCACATTCATGAAAAATATTCATATTTATAACCTGCTAATCCTTATTGATTATAAAAGGGCAGGGGGAAGGGTTCTGGAAGCAAAGGAGATAGAGGGTGTTATCCAAAGCTCATTGAAATGAATGAAAAAATTCCTTTTCAAGTCAAAGAACTTTTGTTAATCTCATGGTATAGATTTGCCGTAGGATGCTTTACCAATATATTTCTATTTTCATCTCAATGTATCATCTATCAGTGAGATACAGTGGGGATTTTCCATTCTCCTGACTACTTTTTTTTCCTAGCTCTTCAGATTCAGCTTTCACAAAGGCAAGTTTTTACTCTCTAGACATGAGCTATACAATACTCTGAACTGAGGCCACTACATTCATTTTACACTGTGGTTTTAAATAGACACGATTTGCCATATTGTTCACTGTTCTGATCAGTTTTTTTCTGACTGATAGCAGACAGACAGATAATAAGAACAGGAAACTTATGCATATACAATTAAAATATTACCCTTACCATGAATTCCTGTAAATACTTGCAGTGAAAACTATTTAGATTAAGCTGTAGAACCCTGAAAAGCAAGACAACTGATGGCAAATAATTGCCTGAGACACAATACCAAAAAACTAATGAATCTATTTTAAAATGCACCATTGGTAACAAATCTGAAATAAGATAATATGCTAATTTCACAAGAATAGTACTGAACAATTTTATTATTATTATTATATCTGATCACTTAATTCAGGATAATTCTATACATTACACCCCCAGTTCTGTTTGGTATATTGTTCTGGTTTTATTTATACTGAATGATTAATGCATCGTGATCAGGAAAACAAGTCAGGCATATTAAATACATATTAAGGAGTACATATTTTTCCTATTTAGTATACAAAGTATTTCATAAATATGAATTATATTACAAAAATAATTTCTGCTACGCTCACACAGTAAGCACTTTGACAATTTTGGACAACCCGTTGGGGTTGCAAGTGTTTGACGTAACTGAGAAGGAACTCTAGTTTTAATTGGAGACAAGTCTTACAACAGATTCTGCATAAACATCAAATATTTTCTTCAGATGCCACAAATACTGCAGAAGTCAGGTTGAACTACTTTCCTTTTTTTTTTTTTTAATTTTATGTGTAGATATGTATGCTTCAGGTGGTCAAATTTATTTCATAAGTATGTAATGCATGGTATATTTTAAACGAATATTTGCACAATTTAACATTATAATTCCAGTGGTTTCAAGATGCAGGCCATAAATGTAACCAATTTACACATACTACCCAATGTTCTTTCTTTGCATGCTTGTTACTTCCCAGATAATCTTTAAACAGTGCCATTACAACACCACAAATCAAAGGATTACTCCAGTTCCACCAACTTAAATCCACGTGCAGAATGAAGGACCCAGCTGAGGTACTAATACCAGTACCAGGTTTCTTGTGTTTGTTCTAACAAATCACAAGCAGACGATGGTTTTGCATTTAAGGTACAAAACATATATGCCTCTTGAGGTTAAATTCAGTGTAACGTGTATAAAGCATCCCTTTGGCAATAGAGTTTGCAGTATCCCTACAGGATTCCACAGGGCATGAGCTTTATGTAGTAAAATCTATTAAAGAAATTCTCCTCTACTTGACAAATCATATGCAGCTACAGTTAAACAGACACCCTTGGATACACCTGCCTCTATGCCTATCAATATAATATAGTATTTGGAAGTTAAAAGTCAACAAAAGGCACTTTTGTCATTAAATAAATGTCCTCTGTAGGCAATAAGATTGTATGACTTATATTTTATTCAAAGCTGTTTGTTCTTCAAGGACTTGTAGGTAGTCAGGTGAACCTTGAAGCTTAGCTTTTAGTTCAAAATATTCACTTTTTCTTTGTTCTACTACAATTTTACTATGATTACCACCTATAAGAGATTTCTTGGTTTTTTTGTCTTGTAGCTTCTCTGGATAACGTATTTCAAAGCCACTGACCCCTATGCTGTTGTATTCTTTTTTACTTTCAAGAAAATTTTGAATAAATACATTGGAATCCCTCCCAGGGAATAACTCATCCAGTTCATCAATTGTGCTAAGTCTTTTTCTGGTATCCACATGCAATAAATCTTTTTCCTTGTCATTAATATTTCTCAGAATGACTTTTTGCCCTGGTGGGTCAGCAAACGTAAAGCCCGTTTCAGACTCTTTTAAGCCACAGGTATGACTTTTGCTCATCTGCTCAATGGTTTGAGGAATGAAGGCCTCTGCACCTAGTCCATCTTTTTTGTTTGACTTGTGATCGTGCTTTCTCAGCTGCAGTTGCATAGAACTGCATTCTTGATTTCCAATCCCTTCATGCTTTATGGTTGGTTTTTTGTTGCGCCGAAGCACAAAAACAAGAAGACAAAAAGCAACAAACACTGTTAAAATAAGCACAACTAATATGCTTAAGATTAGGATGGACAATGGAACTGGGCCACCAGGAGGGCTCCGAACTGGTCCTGGTGGTGTTGTAAAAGTAACAGCAGGCACAGGACTAGTGAACAGAGCGGATGGCTTATTTAAAAGTTTAGGACAGAGGATCTCATTTTTCAGAGACTTAAGTTCAATGTTAGCAAACTGTACAGGTGTTTCACATTTCAATTCCTTCACCACAATACCTTCATTTAGCTTTTCAAGCCACAGTTTTAAAGCAACTAAATCACAAGTGCAGTCCCATGGATTACCTTCCAAATCAATTTGTGTCAGAGATTTTAGCTGATCAAGAACACCACTTACAGGTAAATACATGAAATGATTGTTCCTCAGATTCAGTCTAGCAAGTGGTGCCCCAGCAAAAATGTACGCTGGCAAACTTCGTAGAAGATTGTTGTTCAGGTAGAGCAACTGCAAATTTGGCATTAAGTCAAAGGTGCCTGCTAGGATTTCTTTGATAACATTGTATTCCAAATACAGATATTGCAAGTTGTGGAGGCCAGCAAACATTTCTGGGCTCAGACGCTCTATCTGATTGCCATTGAGGTACAATCTCCGTAAATTTGTAAGGTTGCGGAAAACTTCCCCTTTGATCACGGAAATCCGATTGCTGCCTAAATGTAGCAAATCCAGCCCCTCAAATTCAATGAAATCTGTAATGTCTACATCCTTAATATAATTGCCATTTACATGCAATTTCTTGGCATTTAAAGGTTTTGGTACGAGTTCGGCCATTGACTCTATATTTCTTTCTTGGCAATTTACACTTAATCCCAAGTCTGAAGGATGTGTTTTGCAAACACAGGGGACTGGACAAGGAGTTAAAGGAGGCACCCTGGTCTGGTAAGATACGATTTGACTGAGATTGCGATTAGATAGTGCTTTGCCTGCTACTATCCCCGAGATCTTCGAAGGATTTGTAGTCTTTGGCGGCTTTGTGACTAATCTGTGCACTGATGTTTGAGTCGTGTGGCCATTGGGAGTGCTGTAACCAGGCTCCAGCTGTGAGGGAGGCAGAATACGCACATCAAAATCACTCCCCGTCCCCATGGAGCACAGCTCTTGCTTGTTGGTTTCTTTCAGCAGCCTTCCATACAAGTCACTGGGTGTTTCACAGATAGCTTCTCCAATGTAGATGTTATAGGGCATGTTCTCCAGCCATGCTTTCAAAGGCAACAAATCACAAGTACAATTCCAGGGGTTGTCTTCCAACTGCAATTCAACAATTCGCCCAATGTGTTCCAGAACTCCAATGTATGGAAGCTTCTGTATTCGATTCCCTCGTATATCCAGATGGGTTAGAGAAGCAAATCGAAAAATATTATCGGGAAGGAATGAAATCAGATTGTCATTAAGGATCAGGACTTTCAGCTTGTGAAGCTTATTGAAGGCTCCCCGTTCAATAAACTTGATTAAATTGTAGTCAGCTTGGAGATACTCCAAGTTCTCTATGCCAAGGAAAGTGTCAGCTCGGAGAATCTTTAATTCATTGTTGTTCAAGTGCAACTGTTTTAATGCACTAAGACCCATAAAGGCCCCTCCCTCAATGTTCTGTAGCTTATTATTACCCAGTTGCAAGGACACTGCATGTGTAAAATTAAGAAAGGAATTTGGATATAAAATAATTAGCAGGTTGTTTTGAAAGTTGAGGTGGTAAAAATTAGACCATGGTGGTTTAAGCTGATTTGGTCTGTAGACTGCAACCTTCTCACAGTTGACATAGAGTACATTCTCAACTGACACACAGGAGCAAACATTGCAAATTTCCACAGATATATCAGCATCTGCAGTTGTAGAAGAAACTGGAGATGACAGAACCAGAAAGAGCCACAGAAACATCTTCTTGTGATCAGCAAGCAACCTTAGGCTCCTGAACAAAGATAAAGAATCTAAAGAAGAAAGAAGGAAAGAAAAAAGAAAATGTTTTTCAGTTGTCATTGTTCCAAAACATCATTTGGGTTAAAATTTCTATTCCACTGAGCTACTGTACCTGCCAAGGATTACTACAAGCACTGAATTTAAAATAGCATGAAAGATTCTAACAACCAAACAAATACACGGGAGCTAGAATGATTTCAAATACAGAATATAAATTTCCGTAGTCAAACACAAATAACTCTGAGGACTGTCAAATATATTTCTCTCTTTTGTACATGCCAAACATGCATAACTAACAAAGTAAAATAACCAAAGGAGATTCCAATTTTACGCATATTTACTCTCCTCAATCCTGCACTGCTCATATGTTGCTGTGCATTTCAGGGATATTAAACACAAATGTTGATGTTATGCATGCCCAAACATCTTGGTTGGGATATCACAATATAGAAAGGATAAAGATGCAGACAGAAAAAGCAATACCAATACTCAATGTATGTATCTATAGCATCAATACATACAGATTATCTCCACAATATTAATGAGATTCATTCAACGGATACATAGGCATGCACAAACATTGTTTCTGTCACTTATTTTACCTAGTTTAAATAAATAGCTGGCAAACGGATTGAAGAATTACAAAACAAGATCAGCTCTGGTTGACCAAAGGAAGCACACAGATATGGAAGAAGCATGCACAGGGATACAGCCCCATCCCCAGGAATAACAACAATACTCTAATTTGCAGGGCAAAACAAAGTCACAATTCACCAGTTTGACACTACTGAAATGTGAGAACTTTTTTTGTAAAACATTATATAATTTGCTCTTATCCCTGCACCAGTACAGAGGTGGCTTTCAAGAACCCTTCACATATAGTCAGGACAGCTAAGCTGCCATTTTTTACGCAGAACTGGAGCCACAGTATTTCCTCTGAGTTAGAAGATAGATTTTTTAATATTTCTTTTTGTAAACAAATCAGTCACTAATCAATACATTGCTCCCCTCACCTTTCCTATTCCCCCCATTTCCCAACTTGTCCCTTTCATTTCCTACTGTGGTAAGCCACTGAGTTGACAGGAGGGAGTCAGCATGGAAGTGGAGAAAGCAGGAACCAGCTGGAGGGAGGATAATCGGGCTGGAAGGAGCCGCAAGGAGGGGAGGATATGTCGGGGGACCTGGAAGGGAGGGCAGAGGAGGGATGGGGAGGAAAGGAAGGGAGGACAGAAGGAAAATAGGAAGAGGGGAAGCTGAGACGAGGCAAGGAAGGGAGAGATGGCTGAAGGGGTCAAGGAGGCCGCAGAGTATGACCACGGGAAGAAAGAGGGCTGATCCCCGCAGGCTCCCGACATGGGCCGCAACGAGCGCACCCGCAGGGACAGCCCGATGCCCCCACGCCCCCACCGCTCCATCCCTCTCTCCTCCTCCCAGGCGCCGTCCTCCCGTATCCCTGCCTCGCCCACGCTCCAGTTCCCTCTTCTTCCTCAGCCCCGGGGCCCCGGCCGGTGCCGAGCGGCTTCCTGCGGGCGCTGCGCGGGGCTGGCGACGGGTCGGCGAGCCCGGCCAGGAGTGCAGACACCACTGCAATTTTTTGCCGCAACCGGTTCGGCTGCTGCCGGCTCCCCTCTGTCGTGGGCGCCCCGTCGCCCTCTGCCTCCCGGCGGGGGAACACAGGAGGGACACGGGCGCGCACCCACGGCACGCACATGCCGGCCTGGAGCGGTCACAGCGCGCCGATACAGCCCAGCATCCCTTCCACCCTCCCTTTGCAATAAGGCACAACCGTGGTCCTCGCCGCCAAATGCTCCCCCCTACTCCTCCTTAGACACCTTTGCAAAGTCCAGCCCGCAGCACATTCACACACTTCCTTCCCTAGTCCCTCTGCGCAGATCCTGTCCCCCCAGTCCCTCCCACACCTCCATCGGTCTATCCGGGCCGCCGGCCCCAGTCCCTCCGCTTGCCCGCTCCCACGGAAAAGATGGGAGCGAGCAGCGCTGCGCCGGGAGCCGCTGGCTCGGGGCTCCGGAGGCGGCCGGCTGGCGGAGAGAGGCGAGCGCAAGGGTAGAGAGGCTACGGCAGGAAGCTACTGTCGCCTTGTCTCCCGCCCCCCTCCTACCCCATTTAAAATAACAGCAGCAATTATTATAGCAATAAAAAAACCCAAACCCAAAACAAAGGGGGGGAAAACCCCTTCGGAATAATTAAAAGAAATTAAAACGCCAACGTAAACTCAGCCCCGCCATGCCCCCCCTCCCCGCCCGCACTCACACGCCCGGCGGGGTGGCCGGCCGCCCCCGGCGATGCTCCCGGCAGCGCTCCGCGGCCAGCCCGGCACCTTCCCTACCTCGGCGGCCGGGATCGCCGCGGCCCCGCTCCGCTGCGCTCCACCGCTCTCCCTGCGAGGTCTCCCCTACGGCGGCTCCGCGGACGCTCCGAGCGGCAGGGGCAGCCGGGCGCCCTCCCGGGCGAACCCCCTTGGCTGCGCTGAGCGCTGAGTCGCGGAGCGAGGCGAAGCCCAGTGCTGCAGTGCTCCGGCGGGCTCCGCCGCATGCAGCAACCACCTCGCTGAGCCCTGCCCCGACACCGCGGTCCCCCGCTCACATGCAGGGAGAGGATCCCTGTGCACACGGGCACCCGCTCCCATCGCACTGCTCTCGCCCACCCCTTGCACGCAGAGAGAACCCCCTCCCCTTCGCCACACGCACACTCGCACTCACATATGCGCGCAAGCACCAAGCGCTCGGGCGCTGCTTCGGTGGGGAAGGAGACGCCGCTCCGGGAGAGCAATCCCCGCGCATCGCCACCGCGAAAGCCTNGCGCCCCCGCGGAGCTCAGGCGGGTGCGGCGAGGCGGGAGGCGCCCCCCGGGGCGGCGATAGCGGCGGGGCCCCGGTGCCGCGCCGGGCGCCGCGAGGCTGCCATGGGCGGCGCGCAGCAGCTACAAGTGCAGCCCGGGGCACAGCCGGGACGGGGCCATCCCGCCCCCTCTCGCCCGCCCGAAGACCGGGTGCGCACCGCTGGCACCGCGGCTGGGAAAAGCGGAGCCGGGGAGGGAAAAGGAAGACAAGAAGGGGCTCTCCCCCCATCCTTTCTGACGATCCCTTCCCCCCCTTCGCTTGAAACAAAAGTAGAGGTGGAAACTGAGTGGGTAGGATGGTAACATTTGCTGCATTTAATGTGAATTGCAATTATGGAACAAAATCGCTATGAGGAGACATACCCGACCCGTTCTTAACACAGCTATTTGTGTACCTCATTTTTTGTGGTTAGGTGAAATTCCTCCTCTGCTTAGGTAACAGCTGCAGCCTGATGAAAAAAAAAATGCTCTAATGTTATGCACTCGTGCAAAACAGATTCTGCTAATTAAGAACTCCTATTTACTCTACCTATCATAATATACCTTAAAATGGTAATGAATGTCCCTAAACAAGGTGACATCTCTTTCCAAGGTAGCAGAATCAGTTAAGCAAATGAAGTCTTGCAAGGGGAGTTCAAATGCTTGTGCTCTTCTGTGAATGCTGACATAATTCAGTTAGAAAACTGTTTATGTATTGCACACATACCAGTTGCAAGTGCTAGTTCTGGGCAGTAAACATCAGGGAATGGAAAATAGCAACTCCTTTCTTCATTTACAGAAATGAAATAAATAGCTTGTTCCAAAGGCTGACTGCATCTAAATGAAATAATTGGAGAAGGTTATTTTGCATTATGTGGATAGACTAATACCTGAAAACAAATGCAGCTGAGACATCAATAATTTGCATATCACAACAGAACTGAAAGTGATCTGTGATTAATATTCAACCAATTAAAAACCGAAGTCTTTAAAATGTAAACTCTCTTAATTACTGAACCATTAACAAAGTGCTGTTCACATAAAAGGGAATATATGTATATAAAGGGCCCAGTTTAGAAGGATTTACATATAGAGATAAATTCTTCAAACTGAGCAAAGGTCTAGAATAAAATTAATTTAGGAAGATATCTGCTTTATAAGTCTATTTTAACAACAAGTACAGAAATGAACGTGTAAAGACCTAGTTTTGTTTAACTAGCTACATTAAGCTGGATGTTAAACTGATTCCTTGCTTATTTAGTAGGTGAAGGAGCATATGGACAATATCAAAGACAGATCACTACTCCTACCACCATTCAAACAACTGCTTAGAGACTGAATAAAAAATCAAATGAGCATAATAAAAGAAAATATTTTAACCGAGTAACCGTGTTATGAATAAATATTTAAGAGAGATGAAATTACACTATAACAAAATAATTCTTGATGTTTCTATTATAAGTGGCTATTAAGAATGACATATGTTTATGGTGGTGTAGAACTTATCTGAGAAGGAAACTTAGTTATGCAACATAATTTTATTATTAGGGTTTTAGTATGTTGTATTTTTATATTTATTTCTAATTTGCAATCACAAAAAATAACTCCTCCTCCAAATCTTACTTAAGTGGTTTTCTAAACCACTTGTCCTAACCTACAACGTGTCAAACTCACTGAGATTTAGGCTTGTATAGAATCATAGAATAGTTTCAGCTGGAAGAGACCTTCAAGATCATTGAGTCCAACCTTAGCCCTAGCCCTATCAACACCACTAAACTATGTTCCTAAGCGCAACATCTACCTGTCTCTTAAACACCTCCAGGGATAGTGATTCCACCACCTCCCTGGGCAAGCTGTTCCAATGCCTGACGACCCTTTTAGTAAAGAAATTCTTCCTAATAGCCAGCCTGAACCTCTCCTGGTGCAACTTCAGCCCATTTCCTCTTGTTCTATCACTTGTCACTAGGGAGAACAGATCAACCCCTGCCTCAGTACAACTTCTTTTCAGGTAGTTGTAGAGAGCATTAAGGTCTCTCCTCAGCCGCTTTTTCTCCAGGCTAAACAGCCCCAGATCTCTCATCCGTTCCTCATATGGGACATGCTCCAAATCCTTTACTAGCTTGGTAGCCTGCCTCTGCATCTTCTCCTTCATCTCCCTGCTCCCGCTGATGCTATTCCTGATATAGGCCAGGATGCTGTTGGCCTTCTTGGCCACCTAGGCACACTGCTGGCTTATGTTCAGCTGGTTGTCAGTCAACACTCCCAGGTCCCTCTCTGCCTGGCAGCTCTCCAGCCACTCCTCCCCAAGCGTGTAGCACTGCTGGGGGTTGTTGTGGCCAAAGTGCAGGACCCAGCATTTGGCCTTATTAAAACTCATGGAATTGGCTTTGGCTCAGCGATTCAGCCTATCTAGATCCCTCTGTAGAGCTTCCCTACCCTCAAGCAGATCGACACTTACACCCAACTTTATGTCATCTGCAAACTTGCTAAAGGTACACTCTATCCCCTCCTCCAAATCATTGATGAAGATGTTAAACAGGAGTGGCCCCAGTACTGAGCACTGGGGGACACCACTCGTGACTGGTCGCCGACTGGATTTAACTCCATTGACCACAACTCCTTGGACTCAACCATCTAACCAGTTTTTCACCCAGCAAAGGGTATGCCCATCCAAGCCATGGCATCAAATGCCTTACTAAAGCTAAGATAGACAACATCCACAGCCTTACCTTCATCCAACAAGTGGGTCACCCTGTCATAGAAGGCAATCAGGTTTGTTAAACAGGACCTGCCCTTCATAAACCCATGCTGACCGGCCTCAGTCACCTGGTTGTTCTGCATGTGCTGCATAATGGAATTCAGGATGACCTGCTCCATCAGCTTCCCAGGCAGTGAAGTCAAACAGACAGGACTGTAATTTCCCAGATCAGCCTTCTGTTGCTTCTTATATATGGGTGTTATATTGGCTGACCTCCAATCTGCTAGTACCTCCCCAGTCAGCCAGGACTGCTGATAAATGATGGACAGTGGCTTGGCGAGCACCCCTGCCAGTTCTTTCAGCACTCTAGGATGTACCCCGTCTGGACCCATAGATTTATGCACATCGATACGTCAGGACGACAAATCAAACCAAACTAAACTGAGCATAATTTTGAAGTATAACATAGGCACAAAGTTAAGGTCAAGACTGTGATCCAAGATGATGATGTGCTTAAGGAATAAATCACTCTAAGGGGTTACATCCTAGAATTACTTTGTTGCACCACTTTCTTGGAGATCTGGCTAGAAGTACTGCCACCATCAGTGGACATTTTCTCTGGAGCCTGATGGTACATAGTAATTGGAAGACAGCAGAGACATAAAGAGCAAGTTGGATTATCTGGTCTGATTCCCTGAAGTTTACGAGATTACTTCAGGCTACTCACCATGCCCATTATTGTCACCTCTAACCTTTTCTTAAATTTCTTGCTGTGATGGAACCTCATTCATCTCCTTTTTTTTTTTTTTCTCTGTCTGTTGTTTGACATAGGAGCATGTATTTTTCCTTCTTCAGTTAGCAAAAGGAAAGCAAAAGCTAACAAGCAGATAGATTAGTAACATGATTTTCTGCAAAGAGAAGTATCTGAAGTAGTAACGTAAGATATACTACTTCCCACCCAAGGACATACAGGGTGGCCTTCAGTAATGTTACAATTAGCTTATCAATAATGTCATTACCATATCTAAGTAGATGTTCTTTGGAGAGAAAGGTAATTTTTACTCTTGGCTACTAGAATTCACCATGCAATCTGCTCAGAAATTACAGAAGTCTATTGATATTTTGTTTCCTTTCACATTTTTGTAAGACCTTCTAAACAACACTTTTCTTCTAAACATACAAACATGCTTGGTCACCTACCTCTTGAGACTAAAAACTGTGCTTTATGTGTGTTCAAAATCTGCCAGGAGGAAAAGCTTCCTCTAACTGAATCATCAAAATGCAGAGGCCAGTCAAATCTACTGCTCACAGCATGAAACCTTGGAGAGTGTTTTCCTCAAGCTGTTTGGCACACACACAAATAGGACTTCAGCTGAAGTTGAGGGAAGTTCAGTGCAATAAGTTGCTTTGTCTTTTCATCCAGAGTAATTTTCTGAGTGAAAAATGAATGGATAGGAAGTAGGAGCTAAACATTCTACTAATTCCTGGTCATTTCCAAGTACAATTTAAGATACATTATCTGAACTCAGGCTTCATGTGTGCACATAAGTAGCAAGGAGCAGATGATTTCGTACAATTGCCAATGTCCTTTCTGTATGCTACCTATGGATGCATGGGCATGCTAAATGCTTTTCCACAGGCACTGAGTTGCATTTTTCTGCTCTCTCTCCAGTTTGTTGTCATCCTGAAAATGAAATAAGGATTAGTCCCTGTAGTTTGAAATAACCAGAGATACTGATGACCCACACACCTTTGGCTCTTGAAATCAGAAGACGACCAAGACCAGAAATTGTGATTGCCATAACCAGCACAGGAGCATGCTTTGCTTGTTCATGTGTCAACATCTCTACTGGCCAGCTGTGAGCAAGCCTTGTATGCCCAGCTGCCAAAAACACACCTGAGAGAGAAGCACTGTGCACACAAATGTACTCGAGTTGTTCTGTTTTAAAAGGCTTATGCCAGGAGTAGAAACTGATATAAAAAGTCTCCAGAAATTAATGTGAATCCCTTTAGATCAGGTTCTATTTTATAATTATTATGTAAGCATTACATGTTACTCCTTTATTTTCCCTAAGAATGTTAAAAATTGCCCAAAAGTTCATGTTGTGGCCCTTCATGCAGGGCCCAGGTAGAGAAGAAACTGTTTTGTTTAAACACATGGAAAGCTAGTTAACAACTCTTTGAATAGGAAAGGAAAGGTTTGTGTGGGCTCTCTCTGTTTCTGGAGTTTCTATGGTTAAACAATTTCTGTTTAACAAGTCTACAACATGTTTCTGCTCCAAGATAGATCAGTAACAACTTCCATACTCAGCACAGAACATCCAACACAGCAGAATACAAAAATTACTCTGCGGCACTGTCTTATAATAGAGCTTCAACTGATAACATATAGCCTTTTGAGGAGAAAAAAAGGGCAATAACTCCACCCATTGTCTTGGTCTTCTATGTATTTTGCCAGACTGTCAGCCAGAATAGGAAGAGTGGGACCATCATTGAAAACTCTGTATGTACTAGAGTGAGTCCTCACGTGCATCCTTTTAAAGGTATAGTGTAACAGGAAACTGTGCAAGACTATAATACGCTTAAGACAGAACTGCTGTGAAAGAGTACTGTGATAAATAAAGTGGAAGAAATGCTGTCAGAGATATGTCTCTGCTTGGCTCCGTATTATTTCCACCTAACTTGCTCCTTTTATCTAGAAGCCCCCTTCAATGTGCAACAAGTAACCCATCACCTGCTCCAGAAAAGCATTACCTGAGAAAACACTCAAATGCATAAATCCCTTCAACAGGGATTGGCAGGGATTTTTCATTCCATCTTTTTCTACTCAATTGCAATGAGTCGTTGTCTCAAATGTTTGATAAAGTGAGCATGCTGCTGGTAACGTGTCTTCTGACTAATTCTCTTTGTAAACCCAGCCTGTAGGGATAGAACAGAATCATAGAATGTTTTAGGCTGAAAGGGACCTCTAGAGGTCATCTTGTCCAACCTCCCTGCACAAGTAGGAACATCTCTACCTAGGTCAGGTTGCTCAGAGCCACATCAAGCCTGACCTTGAATGACTCCAGGGATGGGGCCTCCACCACCTCTCTGGCCTCCANTACTGATAATGCTGGTTACCCCGGTCCACTCCCGGGATGTCCAGCTTCATAACACTACTCTTGCCGGATTTTACTGTGAGGGCACAATGAGTAGGTATCAATTTCACTAAATTGCAAGATATCCAGTGCTTTACTTATTCTCTTTCTCTGTGCTCATTTACAAAGGGCTTGTTCATCCTCCAGCTCACTGTCAGAGGCTAAAGCCAAGCTTGGCCTATCTTCATGCCCCCTAAAACAATGAAAAGTAAGAAATCAGAAGACAAGGAAGCTAGTGAAAAAATAATGGATGAAGAACTTACTTCGGATATTTTCCCATGAGGTTGTATGATACAGGGTTAAATGCAAAAGCTAGAAGAAACTGCTGTTGTCCTACCAAGTTTCTTGTAGAAGCTGCTCACTAAACTAATTTCTCAAAAAGAAAAATGTATTTAGAATAAGCATTTTGTGCTAGAAAACTCTGACATTATTGAATACACCAAATAATGAAATAACACTTCATCCTCCCTGAATGAATGGCCTATTAACTGAATGAAAGAACTATACCCATGTACTACAGAGAAAATATAAAGAAATTTGGCTGATTGGAAATGATGGAGGATGGGAAGGAATGAGGTATTCCAAGAAGGGGGAAAAATGTATTGTGTTACAAGGCTGGTTTCTTTGCTTGCTCCTAATAACTTTGTCTTCAACAGCAGAGCAGGGGAAATTTTTTATGCTATGAATACCACACCTGTTAGACTTCCATTCAGCGTTGGATGGGTTGAGGTCACTTGACATTAACAGAGTCTGAATTTAGAATATTCTACTTTAAGTTCTCACTCCTCCACATTTTTCTCACACGTGAGACGGTTTCTTATCGCCTTCTGGAATTCCACAGACTTAAATGGGTATTCTCACATGTGTAAAGGTTGATAGTATAACCCCCTCATTAAGCTACCTGCAAACAGAAAAATATCTTATTTCTTAGAAAATTCAAGAATAAAATTTACAATAAAAGTATAATAAAAGAGAACAAATTAATTGTCGTTCGATCGTTAGAATGAAAAAAAAAACAACTCTGTTTTTGCTGAAGTTTAAGCTGATGCTGGCTCTTGGATGAAGAGCTTCAAGCCGTGACAATGTGGAACAGAGAATGAGCATAGAGCAATTTGCCAGCTACTCTTGTCTCTCAGCATACTGGGAGGGTCACTCCCCAACTACTGCAGTTCCTTTGCTTATCAGCTGAAAGACCACCATGCCATGAATATGCATCTACAGAAGAAACCATGTGCTTTAGACTTGTCGCTTGATTTAGGGAAGCTACACTAACAGGGAAGTTTCTAAAGCAAAATTAAAATATTGCATGAGTTTCTTATTGCTCTACTTTAATCTGCTTTTGCTTCTGGGGTTTCTTTTGCAGCTGCCCTAATTTCCTCCACTTTCACATTTTCTATTAATTTAAATTAAGGCCTTCATAGGCTCATGAGCTAACAGACTTTTTATTATTGTTTTTCAGAAAGCAGGCCCACACTATCTTTCCTATTGCCTCTAGACTATTGCAAAAGAATGTAGAAGCATGGTCTTTCAAGAAAGAAGAGAAATTGCAGCTACTTGAGTTACTGAGTGGTGACTTTTTTCAACCTAAGTATTAAACACCAGTGCTGATCCAATATAAACTGGCTTCAAGGAAGGGATGTTCAACCAGGAACCAAAAAAGACATGTTTTTTTTTAACATCAAACATTTTGATAGCATATCAAAATGATCAGGAAAGAGATTATGGTTGAGATGGATGCCTCACCCTCTTTAAGAATTGCAGCCCTATCTGGGTGGAAGGGTGAATGTCCTCTCATTAGCTGGCTGTCTTGCATAATTGTATCCAAGGCCTGACTAGCCAATCCAGACTGTTCCAAAAACAGGTAAAATGAAATCTTCCTTGTCTTACCAAAGGCTTAACCACAGCAATATGTAGAGGCAACTCTGCTGCATTCTCCACTGAATGGATGCACCAGGGAATGGGAGGTGAACCATCAAAAGGAAGATGGAAACCCCCAGAATTATCTTTAAAAATTTGAAGTTAGGTTTAAAGATGGATAAAATAATTATTTGGGGCACTGAAGTCTTTAAAATTATTTTATTTTAAATTTCCTACAGTTTACAAAGTATATCAAAAGAAAGAGAATCCTGACAATGTGACACAAGTCTTATAATCACAGAGGTCCTAAATATGTCCCAGTTCTAGCTACATAACATGTCTAGCATCTACAGATAACACTGAGATGGCTGCTTAGAAAACAATGACAGAGCTGTAGGTACATTAGTAAGAGGGGCCAAGTTCTGCTCATTTTTATATTTATGGGGTGGTTTCATGAAAGAGGGAAGGACTAATTATCTGTTATCCCTGTTTACCCTTATTACGTCTCTGCTACAAGCCAAAGGCTCTTGTCAGAGATGGTGTCATCTCTGGTACTTAATGGACCCTCCTTGAACCAACTCACTAACCTCAAAAGAATGTTTTTTTTCTTCTCTTGGTTAGGTTAGTTTTCAGCCAAATTAGTGAACTGAATTGGCTTGTAAAGAGCTCCAGCATGTGTCAGAGCTGGTGTATGATTAGTGGTAGGAGTATCCAGCCACTTACAGGGTAATGGAGAGATGGGGGAAGATATGAGGGGAGGATGAACTGAACTAAACACACAGCAACAGCATATATTATATGCTCTACAGTGTCTTTTGTAGCTTCACAGTCATGTAAATTCAATTTTAATCAAAGTTTATATAGAAAAGTAAAGGGGGAAAGTAAACTGTAGAGTTCTTTCAATTCCCTAGGACAAGGTCTGGATTTTCTCACACTTGGGTCTTTTAAAGTTTAAAAAGGAAAAATATCTTTTCTTCCCACTTACCCATTAAATTTTGTTTTCAGAAGAAACATTTATGCATATTTACTAAATAATGAAAGAATCCAAAGCAGATTTATGTGAAAAGTCTAAACTGATGCCTGAATGATGGAAACATTGTAGTCTAAAGGAGAATTCTAGCCTTATTGAAATCTCTTATGCCAAGAGGAGGATATGCTTGTAGACATATTCAGCATAACCAAAGAAATAAAAAAAAAACATTGTCTCTGCTTAATCTCAAGATCTATGACCTGAATACTCTTCTGACATACAACATTTCAGGTCTTCTCCAAGATGCCAGACAAATCTGAAGCCAGCATGCTCTGAACATGAGGGAAGATTTATTTTCATAAATAAGTGATTCATATATCAGTAAAGATATTCACATATTCACATATTCACATATCTACAAAGTAAGTAAGAAGCATCACAGAAGGATGAAGAGTAAAAAACTGACATATTTTAACAAGGGGACCCTAGCAGGGATCACATTAAATAACTGAAGAACAGACTTGAGTGACTGGAAAGAGCAGCAGAGGGGATAGTTTTAGGAAGCTTGTACAGAGTTTGGGAGGCTGGCCAGGAATGCATGAGTAATATTCATAGAGACCTTTATCCACTAATGGAACTGACAGAAGCTGACAATTATGACAATGGTAATGAACCTGTCTTATCTATTTTAAGACACCTTGTATGAAGACTTCAGAAAGAAAGAAGGAAAAAGATTATACTTTGCTTGGTTAAAATACCATAACTTCAAGGAATTCCCTTTCTATTCACTCTGCATGTAAAATACACAAAAGTACCATAATTGCAGAACATTTAAATAGGTCATTTAAAATAGATACTACAAAGTGAGGGGGGAAAAGTGCACCCTACTTTAAAGTAATTTTTTAACAAAAAGGAAGAGGATTACTTTTTATTATCTTTCATGATTCAGAAGGCCAAGAAAACCTGTGGATTTACTTTAGAAAGCCTGTAGATTTACCTTATAAGGCTGCTTTACCTTGAGATTAGCCCAAATGTGATGTCTTCTTGATGTTTACAAATGTCAAGGGATCTAAGACATCTCATTTTTCCCCTTCTCAGTTTGTTCTGAAAACACACTATACTGACTTCATGTCTTTTTCTTATGCTGTTGTGTGCTGTTTCCTCTATCTCCAAGATCATTGCCATTGTTGTATTTATTGAAGGAAACATTCATGGGGTTGCAGTGGATGTAACTATATTTCCTTGACAGCATTCCTGTTAGCAACCCTGCGGTTTTCATTTAGGTTGTTGAAGTAGTTTTTGGACAAAGCCAATGAAGTCAGAATCAGTTCTGTTTAAAATAAAGGCTTCTGATGCTTTCCTGTTTTAGTAAAAAATTCCATGGTGTAAGGACTGTTTTGAAAATAAACTTTACTTCCATGTGCAAATTAACATTGGCTCATACTGTAAGTCCAAAACCAGTTAACTAACACCATGAAATGTTATTCAGGTATTGTTTCCCTCCTATGCTATTCAAGTATTCTTTCTCTCCTCAGGTTGTAGTTTGTTAGTTTTAACAGGTGCACAGTGAAATATAATGGAAGCTGAAAAGGTCTTTATCTATATTCCTTTGGCCCTTTAAAACTGATGTATGACTGACAATATGGATACATGCAATGCTCAGGGTTGCAGCTGAGGTCAGTGGTCAGTAGCCAGTGGGAGTAAAGCTGTTCTTCAGGTTTCAACTTAGCATCTAATTTTTTTGGAGCTGCTTACCAGCATTTAATAGCATTTTTCTACCTGTATCTAAATATGGTTGGGTATTAAAAAATGCAGTTTAAGGGCCAGCCTACAAAACAATGAAGTCAAACTCAGCCAGACTATTTATTATCCAGTTTTTGGAAGCAGCTACTCACTTAATATTTGCTATTAAGCTTTACTGCTTAATACAGGCCTTGAGACTATGTCTTATTTGCATCTTAACTTCTACTTATGGTTTTCTTCATGTGTTTGTTTTCTAAATCACAGAAAAAGGTTATTTCAATTCTAGAGATTTACTGAAGAGGTGTTAGAGTGTGGACATTCTTGAACCTACCAAAACCAGTATTATTATTATAGTCAGAATTTAGAATAAATATTCCCCAAATGCACCATACAGGCTAAAACTGAATTTTGTGGCCTTTGTTCTCTCAGCATTTGTCAGCTTTGGATTTCTTTCATAAAGTGACATCTCTATCATATGAAAAATCTCTATCCAATATTCAATCATTTTATTGTATTTCCCTGATGACTAATTTTTTAATTAAAATAGATATATTTAAAATAAGTGTTATTTTCAAAAATCTCATTTTCAGCAATACTTACTGCTAAGCAGAGCTGATAATCCTAAAGTAGAAATGTCAGATATGAAATACAGGAGAACAGAGTAAGGAAACCTACCCCAAAACATTTATCCTGGGACAATTTATTACATTGTAGTGGCAACACTAGGCTGTTCTTTGATAAGCAATGTTAAAGATGAGATTCTCAGATCCTTTCTCCAGACCAAAGCAGAGTAGAGCTACTGTGTATGAATGTAAAATTGAAACTTTTGCTGGCTTTATACATCCTAAAACTTTCTGCATCTGAAAAGAATTAAGAAAGTAAAGGGACAAACATAAACTGGATCAAGCAAGCAAACCAAATTTAGAAAACACATTGACAGTTTTGTATGAAATTCCCCCCAGATTTGCCAAAGTTAATAGCTGAAATTTAAAATTTAGAAAACATTTCCACTTGCTCTGACAATAAATATTACACATGATTTAACATTCACCTCAGCTAGTAGTGTTCTCTGTTTTTAGCACCCTATCACTGTTTGTCAGAAGGAAAAACAGGAACAGAGCTTGAGCCTGTCTTTTTGAAATCAGGAGTAAGGACCCTAGTAACGCAATGATCTTTGGAACAGACTCTGGTCTGCAAGTGTCTCTAGTTGCTTAATTCTTATTCAGGTGTGCAATTTCATTATAATTAATGAGAATTAGGTATGTGTTTTCATGCCTTAATTGCCTTATTTGTATAAATAAACACTGGATATAGGAGTATAATCTGATCAAGGATTTCAGTTCTCAAATTCCTGACCATCAATGCTTTGTTCAAGCCACGGTTCCCGCTACAGACCTGCACATGTCTACATTTATGCTGGTCTGTCTGACTAGAAAATCACATTTCTTTTCTTTGTGAAGTACTTTGAAGGTTTCAAATGACAAATGACAAGGACTTTAATCCACCCTTTTTCCAAACAATTTGTAAATCAGAACCATCAAAACACATGTGCCATGAGAGAGTATGGCCTGTGGTTTGAAGAACATTATGGTTCACTGCCTCTCTGAAGTACTTTGAGCTTACACTTCTTAAATTTTATTTTGACACCTCTCTTTTGTATTCTTTTCAGCCTGTTTTTCTGAAGAGTGAAGCAGCAAATACAGATATATAGACTAGCACCTGATAAGACCTTTTGTTAAGTAAAATACTCATCTCCATTGCAATCTTGCAGCTTCCTATCATTATGTCTAGGTTAATCAAAGACAATTACAGAGCCTCAGTGAAGCTCCCAGAGATCTATTTGGATGCACAGGGAAGCCCAGTTTTGCATACTTTGAAATAGTCATTTTCACTGCAATGAATGGTAGCAAAATCAGGTTTTGAGAAAGGGTAAGCAGTTATTTCTTTGGTGAATTACTGTTCAGTTAATGGGTCTTTAAAAATGATAAGTTTTTCACACTGCAGAAATTAGCCTGCCCTTGTACCTGTGAAATAGTATTACAGCAGCCTGGAAAATGCCCTGAAGTGTTGCACTTGTGTGCAAAACACAGTGGGTACCTGCATATCACTACACAAGGGGTGGCCCTGAGACTCCCTCTGTGACCTGAATTAGGCAATAAGCAGAGAGCAAGTGGATGTGCATTTCCAGTGTATGGAGCTGGCACGTACATGATATATAGTCCATGTGCAAGGCATCCAGGTGGGTAGGAGGTGATGGGGAGAGGAAGCACATTTTGCTCCTGGTATAGGCTGAGCTGCTCCAGTTTTACATCTGCTACTGAATCCCTTAATTTAACACTCGAACACCACAGAAGAACCCAGTCTGCACTGGGTCTAAGAAAACAAAAGCTCTGTCTCTGCTTCCAAAGGGCTGACCTCACGCCCCATCGGTGTGCAGGATCTATCAACACAGATTCATGGCCATGGACTGTATCTTAAGCTCCTCCTGAGGGCAAGAGGTACTTAACATTAGCAACCCATTTCCCAACCCATTCCTAGTTTCCCTTTAAATCATTATTAAGTCTTCCTGGTGTTTTGTTTTTGTTTGTGGGGTTTTCGTTTATTTGTTTGTGGGATTATTTGGGGTTTTTTAAGAGAAGAAGAGAGAAACTATATGTGCAAGAATCAGTTTGAAAGAGCAAAAATTTCTTAGTTAAAGCTGGAGTCTACAATACTATTGCTGACCACAGATTCAACTAATGTAAAGCTATGCTGTCTGTAAACACCTTCTCACTGCCTGGAAAAATGGTACAGAACATGCCAGCCTGCCGAGGGCTAGGAGAAATGTGTTATCTGCAAGTACATTATCCTGTCACCTCTGAGAAATGGTGTCATTGTGCTGGGAGTCAGCTGAAGTGAATGTAAATACCTATCCTTTCCAGCTGAAGAGCCCTCAGAGCTGCTCCAGGTTTGATTGTCATTAGCCCAGTGTCATTATTCCCTGACTTCTAAAGAAATTGGAGTTGGAGGTCTGGAAAATCTCTGGAAGTGAAGTTGTGCATTTGTGTCACTGAAAAGACTGGACTCAGTAGCGAACACGCTGATGCTACATTTTATGTGACTAAATCTACTTTCTGCAGCCACTCCTATCTGGGAACCTAGGCCTTGTCACAACAGCACGTGCTCTGCACTTCCTGGACATTCCTCTTGCCTTGAGCAACAGGCCATCGACAACTGGGCTCAACCTCCTAGTGAGTCAGACATCATTAGAGATCTAGCTTAAAACCTTGTTTAGAGTTTAAGAATAGGCTAAGCAGCCTGTATAGATACATGGAAAGTGTTTAAGGACATTAACCTTTGCCTCAAAACACTTCCGTAAGATTTTTGACTGTTTGAAAAACATCACTATTTAACTCGTGCATTAATTCCCACGAAGGAACAGTTTTCTCCTGCAGTTTCTGCTTTTGCCTCTTTCTGATGTAGTAGCAGCTGGATCAACACCATTCTTTGTTTCTTCAAGGAAAGGGAATTGATTCATTGTTGAAAAGTGTTTTCTTCTGTAATTTCACTAAGGAAGAACATTCCTTGTCTGTTTTCTTCTACCAGAGCTGACCAACTGAAGAATGCTTAAAACATCAGTGTTTTCTAAAGAGACTTTTTATACATTGTGCATTTTGCTGCAACAATTCTGAATCTGGAATAAGGTAGCACATTTCAATGTACTAATCACTTGAATTATCAAAACAAATGACTGATCTGCTAAGACAGCTAGCATTACTTCTAAGCTGCCACATGGGGTAAAAAATCAAGAGCTTTTCAAATAGCTCAATCATTGTTAATTAGATAGGAACTTGTAAGACAGCAGTAATGAAATTAAAATAATAACTTCGTCTAATATACTTGAAAGTCCAGGCATTAATATCTGATCAGGAGGAGTTCTGAATTACACTGAAGTGAGTTCCAGATTTGGCTTCTTATTATTCAGCAGGCAATCTATATGCAATATTTAACAAATCAGTCATTTGATGAATAATTGTTGACAGATCTTGCCTGCTTCACTGCTTTTCACAGAACTGCATCAGTGAGACTAGACATAGCATATGTCTAGGAAGTCTCACAAACTTTCTTATGGTTTTGTATATTCAATTTCTGAAATCCACCAAGGAACTATTAATATTGTGTCTTATACAGAATCACTTGTTAACAGGTCTGGAGAAACCAGAAATCTGCTAAACAGCTCCCTAGTGCTGCTGTATGAAACTGTTAGAAGAGCTCTGTGTTTAAGACTATGTGTTGGCCCAAATTTGGCTCCCAGCAAAAACAAATTGATGATCATCTGAAAGAATGCAACACACATGATGTAAATGGAAGTAGAAATTCCCTCTGTTAATAAGAAGGGAGAATAGCTACTATTCACAACTTGAGCTGTCTGTAATGTTTCATTCATGAACACAGCTACCCACAGCCTACTTTTCAAGTGTGCTGCCCTCAGATATTAT
>VYZX01021377.1:96548-114493 GCA_013401335.1 Brachypteracias leptosomus | reverse complement strand
TGCCCCTCCCTGCCCCTCCCTGCCCCTGTAACCCTCCCGGTGCTCACCGGGCACCTTGTGCCACTCCAGAGCTCCTTGGGCAGACACGTCCTTGTGTTGCCCTGTTGGTGCTGCCCTGCCTGGGGTGGTTCCTTGGGTGATGCCCTCGGTACCATCAGCTTCAGTCGAGCTCTGGGGGTGTTGGGTGCCTGGTCTCTGGTGCAGCCACCACGTTTCCATGGCTGAGACCTGCTCTGGTGTCCTCCCCAAGGCAGGATGGACCTTGATGTTGTCTCTGTGGTGTTGTCTCTTGCAGTTCGGGGCCAGGAGAACGGGCTGGATGGTGGGAAGAGTGGAGGATCTTCTGGGAGAGGCACGGAAAGAGGCAGGAGAGGACGTGGCCGAGGCCGAGGTACAGGAGGGGTGGGAGGAGAGTTCTGGGTGTCTCCATCTCTCTCATGGGAGTAAACTGAAAATAAGCACTTGAGTTTTCTGTACTTGCTCTCAGTGCCTGTGTGGTGCTTCCCCATCTCAGGTGTCCAGTTCTTACATCCCATCCGGGGAGGCAGAAGGAAATAGGATTTTATTTAGGAGTTAAGCTGGAGGAGACTTTGGCAGGTGGGTCTGTTGCTTTTGTTAGCAGCAGGACCTGGCCTCTCTGTGCCCATACCCTGGGACCTCTGAGCACCATCACTGAGCAGATCTCAGCTGGGCCTTTAAACAGCAGCAGAAACTCATTTTCCCCCTAAATCCGTGTTGCTCGGGGGTTGTTGCTGAGAAATTGTGCAGGAATCAGAACCTGGGCTCTGGTGGTTACGGGTTGTGCCAACGGGAAACCTGATCTGAGCCTGGGCTCCTGAGCCAGCTGAGGCCATTCCCAGACACACGGAGGTGCTGGGGGAGGCCCCATCAGCTCGGGGGGACCCCATCAGCTCGGGGGGACCCCCACCACTCCCCTATTCAGGTGTCAGAGCTGCCCGTGTCCTCACACGTCTCCTCTCCCGGGGGTGCAGAGCTGGGGGGTGCTCACGGTGTCTGTGTGTGTTTTACAGGTGGCTCTGGAAGGCGAGGGGGGAGGTTTTCTGCCCAAGGCATGGGGTAAGTTTCATCAGGACAAACGCAGCAAATAGAGAAGTCGTGGTGTGAGGAGCACTGTGGGTGCCAGTGGTTTGTTGTGAATACCTGATTTTTGTTAACAAACCCAAAATTCTTCATGGAAACTGGAAATCTGAGTGTTTGGTGCAGCTGAACCCTCGCTCTGCTCAGAGAAGTGTCAGCTGAGATGTGTCATGGTCTGAATTAACCCAACTGCTTGGGGATGGGGAGTGAAATGTCCATCCTGCTCTCCCCACAGAACCTTCAACCCGGCCGACTACGCGGAGCCGACCGGGGCCGACGAGAGCTACGGGAACAGCAACAGCAGCACCTGGAACAACACCGGCAGCTTCGAGCCAGACGATGGCACAAGTAAGTGCTCCCCGTGCCTGTGTGGGGCTCAGGGGTCCAGGGTGAGTGGATTCTGTGTCTGTTGGGTTGTGCTGAGGAGGTTCTGGGCAGGTCTTTGGTCAGGGATGGAGGAGCCGCCTCTGTTGGCTCAGAGGAGGGTTCAGTGACTGGTTTGTTGCTCATGGAGGTGCCTTGTTGGGGTGACCACGCTGGAAACGGAGCTGGGTGATGTGTGAGCTCACGTGTGCTCTCGCCCAACAAGGGCACGGGGACACCTGGAGATGTAGTTGGAAATTAGGAAGTTCTTCACTCTGGGCATGGTGAGACCCTGGCACAGGTTGCCCAGAGAAGTTGTGGATGCTCCGTCCCTGGGTGTCTCCAAGACCAGGTTGGATGGGGCTTGGAGCAACCTGGTCTAGTGGGAGGTGTCCCTGCCCATGGCAGGGGGGCTGGAACTAATGATCCTTAAGGTCCTTCCAACCCAAACCATTCTCTGATCACCTTGCTCGAGCAGCTGTAGGATGAGACCTTCTCACAGGGAGCTGGCTGAGAAGAAACCTCCATCAGCTTCTTCACCAGGCTCTTTGTGAGCACCCACCTGCCCTCACACCTTCTCTTGCACTGAAGAAAGGTCCTTTTTTTGTTGTCTCAAGCATGGTGAGACAGGGGCGAGCTCAGGGTGACAACCAGAGTCCCAGGGGACAGTCCTTAGCCCTGAGCTGCCCATCCTGTGGGGTTTTGAGGAGTGGCTGTTGTTTTATGGAGGGATCTTGCACCACCGTGAAGTCCCAAACTCTTTTTCCATGATTTTTGAGTGTTCAGCCCCATCGTGGCTGCAGGAAGCATTCCCAGCCGGATTAAGCTGCTTTAGGCCCCTCCCATATTCCTTGTTTTTGCTGAAAAACAGCTTTGGAAAGGGAGAAATGAGGTGCTATAAACCCAATACCTTCCAGTGCCCAGGGTCTGGGGGAGTTCTGGGGTGGTTTGTGCTCTGGAGGGTTTGTTGTTGTTGTTTTACTCCAGAAAACAGCTGTTTGGAGAGGGGATAAAAGTCAGTGTTGTTTGGTAAACCACGAGCAGATTGTGCTCATCCTCCTGCCCACTGGGACATGGAGGCTGAAATATGGAGGGGAGCAGGGAGGGGTGAGCTCTGAGCTGGTGCTCTGTGGGGTTGTGGAACAAAGTGGGTTAGAGCCTGGCTGGGGGGAGTGGAGGATTTTTTCTGCCTGAACCACCCAGATCTGCTCTGGTTTGACAGCATGGCTGTAAATCCATCGTGCAACTTGTCCCCCCGCGTGGTTTGTGTCCCTTTAGCAGCACCAGCACCTCTGTCAGTTACCAGTATCCACAGGTACAACGTGGCTGGTGCCTGGGGCAGAGAAACTCGCCCTCGTTCACAGCAACATTTCACTGGTTCTTTCTTTTCTGTTTCTTTTGTTTCAGGACTTGATTTCATTGGGGGTGAGGGGTCAAATTATCCCCGAAAATTTGACACTGCTCCTGGTACGATTCATCCAGGTGCACTAACTGCCCCGGATACTTTGTTAGAGCTGTTTTTAAGAGAAACCCTGAAATATCTGTGGATATGTCGCTCTTCTCTCTTCATTTGTCCATTTTAATGAGTATTTGACCCTTGTCCTGACTGTGCTTCTACTAACGCTGACACTGTGGATGTGAACTGGGAGAGTTAACCCCAATTCTTGCAGATCCCCCCAGTTTTAACCTCGGCCACTGCTTCTGGCACCCCGAGCAGCTGAGACAGAGCGTCCTGGCCGGGGGGAGAGGGGGCAGGTCCCACATCCCAGCAGCTGTGACCTGCCGTGGTCCCTGGGCCACCTCCCTGGCTCTGGGGTGTCCCTGTGCTGCGTTCCTGCAGGGTCAGGGTCTGGCTGAGCTCTCCTGGGGCTTCTCCTCCTCTGGGTGGGCACCTCCTGCTCGCTGGGGCATGTGGCTGCTGCTCTGTGCCAGGGAGGGCACGATGCTGGGTGGTGGCTGCTCAGTGCTTGGCTGCTTTGTTCCCTGCTCTTGCATCTTTGTGCCCTGTGAAGCCCAGAGAGGGTCCAGTTGGCCTTAGACCCACCAGATCCCATTGGTTCTGTAATGGGGCCAAAATTGTGTTTGGCTTCTGTCTAGAGCAGGAGTGTGGTGAGGAGCAGCTGAGGGAGCTGAAGCAAAGGAGGCTCAGGGGAGACCTTCTGGATCCCCACAACTCCCTGAGAGGAGGTTGGAGCCAGGGGGGCTGAGATCTCTTGTCTCCAAGTGATGGGATGAGAAGAAATGGCCTCAAGTTGCCCCAGGGGAGGTTGAGGTTGGAGCTGAGGAACAATTTGTTGGTGTTTGGGGCTGTGAAGGGCTGTGCCAGGCTGGGCAGGGCAGGGGTGGAGTCCCCACCCCTGGCGGGGTTCCCAAGGCTGGAGATGTGGTGCTGAGGGACACGTTAGTGGTGCCCTGGCAGGGATGGGGGATGGGGGGACTCCAGGAGCTTCAAGGTCTCTTCCAACCCATTGTATGACCTGTGTCTCCTCCATCTAACCTGAGGTCAGGAGTTGAGGCCCCCTGAAGGTGAGGACAGGAGTGGTCAGGCTGCAGAGCCTCTTTGCAGAGCCCCGGAGGTTGATGTCCTTGAGGTGCTGCTGTGGAGCATCTCCTGGTTCCCAGCTCTGGGTTAATGGGTAACTGGTGTGGGCAGTGCTGCTGCTGGGGCTTTGCCCACGTGGCTTTGTTGGGATTGAGGTTCCTTTGAGGTGCAGAGTTGGAGGTTTAGGGCCTGGAACCTTCCCAGAGGAGGGGGCTGGTGCTCATCTCACAGTTTAAAATGAATATATTGTGTGTTTGGGGAGAGAAAAGAACCTTGAAGGTTTTTTTGTTCAGCATATTCATATTTTCAATGCCTGTTGACTTTATTTTTTTCCCCTTTTCCCTATTTGAGGAGCTCAAAGACCAGCAGCTCCTGGCAGGGCTTTTTTAAAGCAGAGAGGAGGGATTCCTGTTCTGAAGAGGTGTCAGGAGTGTCAGGACGTTGCTCGTGTGGCAGATCTCCCCTTGCAGAGCTCGATGGAGAGCAGTAGCCTGGCCAGCAGAGCCCCATCAACAGCTGCTCTTCATCCCCAGGGTTTCCTTCTGCTTTTTGCTCTGCTTTGCTTTTCCTCTCACTTCCCCAAGTGCCCACATGCTCGAGCTCTTCCTGGGACAACCTCCTGGGTTCCTGCTCCCCCCTGCCAGCCACGGCTGACCCAGGTACCTCCAGCTCCCACCTCCCCTCGGGGGCAAGGCTTGAGCTGGTGGGATCTCTCTGGAAAGGACCCTTCCCACTGCTGCTGTGAGGGCCCAGAAAATCCAAGGGATGGTGGAATCTGGGCTTAGAAACCCCAGATGTGTTTGCATCCAATGTGTGGAGCTCCTCCTGCTGCTCCTGGCTGGGGAGGAGGGGCTGGGGGCTGTGCCTGGAGACCCCCAGCACACACAGGTCGTGCTGCATTCCTGACCTGAATATTAAATTAAAAACTCCAGGCAGGCTCCTTGAATTGGCTCAACTTGTCAGGTAAAGCAAAAGACCCAATGCAAAAAGAAAAGTCTGTTATCAGGGAATGGATTTCATGCACTAAATCCCCTGCTCCTAAAGCAGCAGCTGCGGGATGTTGGGTGCTCTGCCCTCACTGGAGTGTCCCTGGGATACCTGAGCTGCTCCCCCAGACCCCTCTGAGCCTGCCCGTGCCCTGCAGCCTTCTCCTCCCCTGCCTGCTGTGTTTGGTGCTGTCAGAGGCTTCCAGCCTGGAAAGGGGCTGGTGCCAACTTGTTCCGTCCTCAGACACCTCCCCAGGGTTAAGCCCTGGGCTCTGGTGGGGTTTGTTCATCTGCTCTGCACGGGCTGAGGAGGAGCTGCACAAAACGGGGCAGTTCCTGTGCTCAGAGTGTTTGGGGATGTCCAGTGGTCCCGCTTCCCCCACACCAAATTTATTGGACAACTTAAAATTTGAAGTCCCCACAGTGCTGAGGCTGAACTGAGGGGAGCGAGGGATGGAACAAGTTGAAGCTGTGGGCAGGGAAAAGTCTTTTTCCAGTAAATGCTGCTCTCCTGCGCCTTGCCCTGGGCTGTGGCTGCAGCTCACGCTTTCCTCCTGGGTAGTTTTAGCTGCTCCCTCCCAGCACATCCCTGATGGTGGTCACAGAAAATGTGGGAATTGCTCAATCCCCTAAATTTTCCTTTCTGATTCTTGGGGTGAGGAGATTCCAACGTTTTGGGAGAAAAAGTAATGAAATGAACCTTGTGACTGGTTCAGTCGTCCCTGGGCCTGATGGGAGCTGGAGGTTCGGGTGGGTCCAGCAGGAGCTGCTCTGTCCCAGCTGCTGGGGTGACACCAACTGCTCCTGGGTGCAGAAACCTGCAGCTGCTGCAGCACGAGGGGAAATGAGGACCCGGGGAGATCAGGGGAGTGGCAGGAGGAGGCTGGGGATGGTGCTGGGGGTCCTGCCAGGCTCAGCTGCTCCCCTGGGTGTCGGGGGGTGTGTTGTCCTCACCGCCAGCCCAGCGGCCCCTCGCTCAGCAGGGCTGAGCCATCCTGGCACCCACGGGTTGTGGACTGGGTCCAGCTGCTTTAGCTGGGCTGGCTGGCAAAGGGAGACCCTCTCTGCTGCTTGCAAAGCCCCCTGGTACTTCCCTGGCTCTGAGGCTCAGCTTTGGCGCCCCCATAACTTCTCTACCCTTTGTTCTCCCCTCAGGTGCGTGGAGAGCGGCGACAGAAGAGTGGGGCACGGAGGACTGGAATGAAGATGTAGGTACCCCCAGCCCTGCCCCGGGTGCCTGGGCCAGGCTCTCCTGTCCACACCCAGCTCTGGGAGCAGCTCAGGGCCCGTCCTCCCCAAACCCAGCCAGGCCCCAGCTCCAGGAGCTCTCACTGAGTAAACGAAATGGGCTTTGGTCCCTCTCTGGACCAAGGGAGAGCTGCTGTTCCTGCGGACAGAAGGGTTGGGGTTTTTAGCAGCATTACTAGTTTTGCACGCTCGTTTTTGCCAAGCCTGCAGAGCAGGCACCAAGGGAAAGCTTTGGCTTTCCAGGCACTGTCTGAAGGAAGCTCTCCTGCTGTGTCTGGAGACACCAGGAGCTCCTCTGGCTGCTCAGTGAGGTCTCTGCTTGGAGAGAGCCTCTGACAGCCCTCCAGCAGGTGATGAGCTCCCAGTGGGGCCTGGTCTGGTTTTCAAACCCCTGCGAGTTTTGTTGCTGGCAGCTCCTCCTCCGTTCACATTCAGATCTGTTCTGGACTAAATCAAACCTGTCCCTTTGTTCATTCTGATACTGAGCAGATCTGATGGTCCCTGCTCAGGTCCCCAGGTGAGGGCAGGGTCATCACTGTGGCTCTGGAGCTTTATCCTTGACTTTGTGCAGCGGGTTTGCCCATCACTGATTTGACATCCCAGCAGCCCTGGTGTGCCTTTGTGCTCTGCAGGGGATTTGTGGAAGGATTTGGATGTTTTTCCACTGGCAGGTGATTTGTGCAGTTGCCTGAGAAGACACAAACCAAATAGAACCAATTCTGGTGGGAGTTAGAGAAGCTCAAGTCTAAACACTTGAATTTCCTGCATCTTTCTGTGGCTGTTTGTCTGAAATGCTTGTGAGCTTGGCCTGGGAGTCCCCAGACTCTCACTTGTGGGTTCTTTCTTCCCTTTTCACCTTCCAGCTGTCTGAGACAAAGATCTTCACTGCCTCCAACGTGTCCTCAGTGCCTCTGCCTGCCGAGAACGTGACAATCACAGCTGGACAGAGGTGACCACCAGGGGCTGGGCCTGTTTGCATGGGGAGGGTGGCACCGAGTCCCAGAGCACTTCACCATCTCAGGCTGAGCCTTGCCAGCTAAAACACAGGGCTCTGAGGGAGATGAGATGGGTTGAAATGGAAAAGTTAAAGAGTTTTCAGGTCCTAACCCTGGCTCTGCTGGTTCAGATCTGGGGTGTTTCACTCTGTTAATGGAAGACAACCTTTAAAATAGGGGCCAGACTTTGAGTGGCCTCTGTCCTGTAGAGGTTGCTGCTGGCAGCTGAGAGTTCATGTCCTGCAGCTTCATTCTGTAAAGTCAAAGCTTCAAACAGTGAGGCTGGAGGTAGGAGAGGGGGTGGCCGAGCTGGTGCTGACCCCGCTGGGTTCTCCTCTCTCTGCCCAGGATCGATCTTGCAGTGCTGCTGGGGAAGACCCCCTCCTCCATGGAGAACGAGTCCACCAACCTGGAGTCCTCCCAGGCTCCCTCCCTGGCCCAGCCACTGGTGTTCAGCAACTCCAAGCAGAGTGCCATGTCCCAGCCAGCCTCGGGGAACTCCTTCTCCCACCACAGCATGGTGAGTGTCCAGGGCAGGAACCCCCCAGCCTGTGCCTTTGGATTCCCCAACCTCCTCTGTGGCTGTTTGGGCAGTATGGGAAACATGGTCCTGACACCTGCTCCCTCCTGCTGCAGCTGGGATCATCTGCCAGTCTGCTCCACACAGGATGGGTTGGGGTGGGAGAGACCTTGGAGCTCCTGGAGTCCCCCCATTCCCCCATCCCCGCTCAACCCCCCCAGCTCCTTCAGCTGTGGATGATTTATTACATTTTTTAAGGTCTTGCCTGTTAACTTTGTGTCCTCTGAGCCACGCTCCAGGCCCAGGGGGACGTTGACTCTGTTTCCTTGTGCAATGGCAGGTGAGCATGCTGGGGAAGGGGTTTGGAGACGTCGGGGAGGCCAAGGGCAGCAGCACCACAGGCTCCCAGTTCCTGGAGCAGTTCAAGACAGCCCAGGCCCTGGCTCAGCTGGCTGCTCAGCACTCCCAGCCTGGTGGGAGCACCTCTGCTGCCTCCTGGGACATGGGATCCACCACGCAGCCCTCGTCCCTCGTGCAGTATGGTAAGGAGAAGCTGTGTCCTCCTGGGGCTGAGGGGCTCAGTGGAGGGTCAGGTCATGAGTTCCCGACCTAGGCAGCTGTGCTGGAGAAGTGAAGAGCTGTGGGTGCAAGGTTGAGGTGTGATCATGCTTGTGGGTCTTTCCCTGTTCCTTTGTATGTGGAGCAGTTGAATCCATTGGCCTCTGGGTCATTCCAGCCAGCTCCAGGTCAGGGGTCTGGTGTTGCTGGACCCTGCAGAGCTGCCTCCTGGGGTAGAGCAATGGAGAAGGGGTCTGAGGGGGCACCTCTGGGTGGCAGTTCCCCAGTGCCACCACTTGCCAGTCTCTGGCTGCAGACCTGATGGTGTCTTCTAAAGGAACACGGTTCCGGTGGCTGCTGAACACCAAGCAGCAGCTCTCCCTCTGGGTGTGAAGGGAGTGGAGGTGCTGGTGTCCTCTGCTCTCTGGTTTTAATGGGCAGTGTGAGATGATTTCTGGGTGCTGAGCAGTGTCAGAACTTGCCTTAGCTGTAAGGAAACCACTCCTGACCCACCCCTGCCTCCCCCAGCAGACCTGAAGAACCCTCCGGACTCCTCCGTGCACAGCCCCTTCACCAAGCGCCCGGCCTTCACCTCGGCCTCCACCATGATCGAGGTGTTCATGCAGGAGAAGCAGCCTGTGGTGTCTGCCTCCAGCACCGTGCCAGCCCCTCCCTCCTCCCCCCTGCCCACCAAAACCAACCCTGTGCCCCAGATGTCCCCGGGCTCCTCGGACAACCAGTCCTCCAGTCCCCAGCCAGCACAGCAGAAGCTGAAGCAGCAGAAGAAAAAAGCATCGTTAACATCAAAGGTGTGAATTGATCAGTGGTGGGGGAATGGGCAACGTGTTGGGTTAGAGCTGCAGGAGATCCTGGGCTGGGCTTGGCCCTCCTGCTGTTAGTGTTGGGGTGACAAGGACTGTCCTTGTGCTGAGCAGTGTGGTTCAGGGGATTGTGTCTGTATCGCTGGGAAATCATAGAATTATAGAAGGGACCTTAAAGATCATCTGGTTCCACCCCCCTGCCATGGGCAGAGACGCCTCCCACTAGAGCAGGGTGTCCAAAGCCCCATCCAACCTGGTCTTGAGCACACCCAGTGATGGAGCATCCTCAGCTTCCCTGGATGACTTGTGCCAGTGTCCTCAGAGTGAAGAATTCTTCCTCATTTCCAATCTGAATCTGCCTTCTTGCACTGTGAAGCCATCACCCCTCATCAAGCCCTTGTAAAAAGTCCCTCCCCAGCTCTCCTGTAGCCCCCCTTGTACTGAAAGGCCCCAAGAAGGTCTCCCTGGAGCCTTCTCCTCTCCAGGCTGAACAACCCCAACCCCCTCAGCCTGTCCTCCCAGCAGAGGGGTCCCAGCCCTCTGTAGATGCAGATACCGAGGGGGTTTTCCGTGCTGAGCCCCCAGAGCAGGCTCAGCTGACCCCTGTGCTGCCCCTGCAGATCCCTGCCCTGGCCGTGGAGATGCCGGGCTCTGCAGACATCTCAGGGCTCAACCTGCAGTTCGGGGCCCTGCAGTTCGGCTCCGAGCCCGTTCTCGCCGAGTACGACGCGACCCCCACGACCAGCGCTGCCTCCAGCCAGCCCCAGAGCAGCCTCTACACCAGCACGGCCAGGTGAGGGCACTGGGGGGACTGGGAGCTGCTCCAGCACGGCCAGGGGAGGAGCAGGACAGGGAGCAGGGAGGGAGCTGCTCCCAGGGTTACACCGCACACTAGTAGACCCTTTCTGACCGTGCCGTGGTCACCAAGGGGGGACAAGGTGTGGAACAGCAACTGTGGGTCACCAGCAGCCTCCTGGGGCAGCCCCGTGGCTGCCTGGCCTCTGGTGCTCACACACAAGGTGGGTGTTTCATGCTGCTCTCAGACTGGGGCTGGAAATGCAGGAGGGGAACCCCTGGTGTGGCTGTTCCTGCACATGGAGGAGGTGCACGATGCCAGAGAGAGGGGTTCCTGCCTTCTCCTGGGCTGGCATTAGTGCCTGGCCAGTCCCTGGAGTGGTGGCAGCTCAGGAGAAGTCCTCTGGAGCCCAGCAGCATGTGGGACAAGGTTGCCACTGGGCCAGTGGCCTCCTGGGCTTGGGTGAGCCCCTGTCTGGGCTGTTCTCTGCTTGCTTTGCTCAGCTGGGGCTGTTTGGTTTGAGGGGTGGGATGAGGAGCCTCAGTCGGGGTCAGCAGGTTGCAGCAGGGCTGGCCTGGGGACAAACATCAGCTCCTTTCCTTGTTTTCCCTTTGTAGTGAATCTTCATCCACGATTTCGTCCAATCAAAGCCAGGAGTCTGGGTACCAGAGCAGCACGATGCAGGCAGCAACCTTTACCTCCCAGAACAGTGCTCAGGGACCACTCTACGAGCAGAGATCCACCCAGACCAGGAGATACCCCAACTCCATCTCCTCCTCACCACAGAAAGATCTGACCCAGGCCAAGGTAGGGAACAGCTTTGCTCTGGACTGTGCTGAGTCAGAAGTGAAGTGGTGATCAAGTGTTCCTGTGATCCTCCAGCCTCACCACGTGGCTCGGGAGCTTTCCTGAGAGCCTCCTCCTGGCTGCCACCAGAGCCCATGGTTATGTCACTGTGCTGGGGCTGGGCCAGCAGCTTTAGCAGTGGTGGAGCTGAGGGCAGGACCTGGGTCGTGTCACTCGTAATTACCCTGCTCAGGGCAGGTCAGACAAAGGGCTCTGCTTGGGATGGATCCGATTCCTGCTGCACAGGAGATCAGGAGTGTCCAGTGGGGCTGAGGAGCTTGGGCTGAGGGACAGAGGAGGCCACGGAGATGCTGGGAGGGCTGGAACCCTCTGCTGGGAGAGTTGGGCTTGTTCAGCCTGGAGAGGAGAAGGTTCCAGGGAGACCTTCTGGGGGCCTTGCAGGATTAGAAGAAAGATGGAGAGGGATGTTTGAGCAGGGCCTGTTGGGACAGGACAAGGGGGGTGGTTTGAAATTAAAAGAGGGAGATTTGGAGGAGCTGGAAGGAATTTTGGAGGCTGAGGGTGGGGAGAGCCTGTGCCAGGGTGCCCAGAGAGGTGGTTGGTGCCCCATCCATGGAACCATGCTGCCCCTGGCCTGGTTGAGCCCCAGCACAGTCTGATCCATGTGGGTGACACCCTTTTCTCCACCAAGGTGGGAGCTGGGGAGGGGGCTGATGCCTCCCCAGACGAGTGGCTGCAATGCCCAGTGTCTTTTCTCTCCTCCCCAGAATGGTTTCAGCTCCGTGCAGCCCACGCCGTTACAGACCACGCCGGCTGTCGAAGGTAAGAGTCTGTTGGGGGGTGTCCTGAGCCCCTCGTGCTGCTCCTGTCCTGTGCCTTGGGTGAAAAGGCTTTTTCTCTGTGCTACCAACAAGTCCTGTCCCTGCTGGACTCATTGCTGCCACTCAGACGATTTGCTTGCCTTGAAAACGTTCAGCTTTCTGCTGATGGGTCCATGAGCTTCCTGCTGGCAGTTGGTTACTGGGGTCTGTGGAAGGCCCCTCCTCTGGGGGGCTGGAAGCTCTTTGCGGAGCTGGTGGTGGGGTTGGGATGACATGGGGTGTAGAGCACGACCACACTGTCCCCAGCGTGGGGTTGGTAGCAGGGAGGGAAGCCCCAGATCTGTTGCTGCTGTAGCTGAGCTCACCACTGACCTGCCCTCCAGGAGCTGCTGGTGTCTGCTCCTAACCCAGAGCTCTTCCTCCAGGTGCTCCAGGCCCTGCAGTGAAATCAGACTCCCCCTCAGCTCCCAGCATCGCGCCTCTCAACGATGGGGTCTCTGCCTCATCCCTGCTGACCACAGCCAGTCAACACTCGACAGCTCTGAGCAGCCTGAGCCACAGTGAGGAGCTCCCCAGCACCACCACCACCCAGCTCAGCAGGTGGGCAAACAGGATGGGACCTCAGGGGATCATCTGATCAATCCCCTGCTCCAGCAGCTCCCCCAGAGCAGGGGGCCCAGGAGCGTGTCCGGGAATCTCTGCAGAGAAGGAGACTCCACAACCTCTCTGGGCAGCCTGGGCCAGGCTCCAACACCCTCACCCCAAACAACTTGCTCCTCCTGCTCAGCTCCAACCTCCCGGGTTCCAGTTGGTGCCCGCTGCCCCTTGGCCTTGTCTCTCTGGAACTGGGGAGACCATTTCCAGCCCCAGGACTCCTGAGGTGTCCTCAGTGGGGCGGAGCAGAGGGGGAGGAGAATCTCCCTTGACCTGCTGCCCACGCTCTGCTGGATGCCCCCAGGAGCCCATTGGCCTCTTGGCCACAAGGGCCCGTTGCTGGCTCATGGGCACCTTGTCCCCTGGCACTGCTGGGTCCTTCTGTGGAGCTGCTCCCATCAGGTCCCCCCTCCCTGCTCACGTTGACCTGACCACCTCTCATTCCTCCCTCCAGCACGTTACCCACCCAGCAGAACAGTCTCTCCTCATCCACATCCTCTGGGCGAACGTCAACTTCAACTCTTCTGGTGAGTCGAGGTGTCTCTGGTGCTGGGTACCCCCACCCCTGCCCGGGGGGCTCTGCAGGGGTGGCTGGTGGGGTCTGCAGCTGAGATAGGAGCTGCCAGGCTGGGGGTGGCCTCAGTGGGGTTTGGCTGCTCTGTGGGGAGAGGACAGAGGGTTGTGTGAGGACTGTGCACCTCTGGCCTGAGGCTTTTGACACAATAGCAGCTTTTTTTGAGCCCGTAGCAGCTCTTGGAAGCACCAGGGAGCTGTGTCCAGTTGTCAGAGCAAACTGGGAGCTGGTGGAGCATCCAACTGAGCTGCCTGAGCTCCTGTGGGGCAGAGTCCTCGCGTAGCAGCTCCTGCAGCAGAACAAATCTCCCCCCCCCAGCCGTGGGTTCAGCCCGACCTCTCCCCACAGACAGGCCTGTTGGGACACGGCCACGCGAGGGGCTGGGGAGCGCTGGGGCTCAGCTGCTCCCCGGGCTTGGAGCTGCAGCCAGGAGCAGAGCAGGTTTCTCTGCAGCAGCCGAGCCCATGGCGTGGAGCAGGACCCGCAGTGACTCTGCCCTCCCCTGACTCTCTTCCCTTCTCCCCCCAGCACACCAGTGTGGAGAGTGAAGCCAGCCTCCATTCTTCTGCTAGCACTTTCTCCACCTCCTCCAGCACAGTCTCGGCCGCCCCGCCCGTGGCCAGCGCCTCCTCCAGCCTCAGCAGTGGCAGCAGCCTGGGGCTGAGCCTGGGCACCAACTCCACCGTCACCTCCACCCGCAGCTCCGTGGCAACAACGTCAGGTACCCCCGGGGGCAGAGGAGGGGCTGGGGGCTGGCAGAGGAGGGGCTGGGGGCTGGCAGAGGCACCTTCTGCTGTTTCCTTCACTCTGCAATTTGTCCTTTCTCTTCCTTTCCCAGGAAAGGCCCCTCCCAACCTCCCTCCTGGAGTCCCACCGTTGTTGCCTAACCCGTACATCATGGCCCCAGGGTTGCTACACGCCTACCCGGTGAGTGGGGTGACCAGATCCCTGCACCCTACACCCCTCCTGCTGTAGGATAGGGGAGAATCCCTGAACTGTGACAGTGGGGCTGCCTTGGGCGGGGAGAATCACAGAAAGGCTTGGGTTGGAAGGGACCCTAGAGGTCATCCTGCCCCCAGCAGTGCAGAGGGACGGGATCCCCCTTCCTCACCCTGCTGGGGGTGCAGCCCAGGAGGACATTGGCTGCTGGTGCTGGATCAGCTCCAGCTCCTCACCCCCAGCACCACCAGGTCCTTCTCCTGCTGCTCTCGATCCCCCCCAGCCTGTGCTGATGCTGCATTGATCTGTGATGCTGTTGTTGGGTGTCTTCAGTCCATGTCCCTCATGTCACCTCTTGCTCTCTTTCTAGCCACAGGTGTATGGATACGATGATCTGCAGATGCTCCAGACGAGATTCCCCTTGGTGAGTGCTGGGGACTGTCGTGGACACGCCACCTCTGCTGGTGCCACCAGCTTTGGGTGTGCAGCAGGTCACAGAGCTGCCAGAAGAGGGTGCACAGTGGAGGCACCTCCACAGCAGCAGCCAGGGGTGAACCAGTTGCTCCTTTGCACTGGGAACACTGGTTACTAGCCAGTGGAGTCCTGGTGGGGCCGGGGGATGTGAGAGCTGCGGGAGGCAGAGCTGCTCTGCCTGGCAGTGGGAGGAGCTGTTGAAAGAGGCAGTGACTAAATCCTTCTGAGCAGGTTTTATTTAGCACCAGGACACGTGGTCCCTGTGCTGGGAAGGGGGAGGTCCAGGCCGTGGGGGGCTGCACACCAGTAGACCTCATCTGGTTCCTCTTGTAGCCAGACGAGGGGGATGGTGGATGCTACAGAACCTGGGGTGCTGCAGGCTGTGCTCAGCCCCCTGTGGCTGATGGAGCTGCAGTACTCCCAACACGTCCAGAAATCCCTCTTTTCCAAAGGAAAGGGCTCATAAAGCTTCTCCTTTTGTTCTCCTCCCTCAGGATTACTACAGCATCCCCTTCCCAACACCCACCACCCCGCTGACTGGAAGAGACGGGAGCCTGAGCAGCAACCCCTACTCTGGTAGGAGCAGGAGGGCTGAGCGGGTGCCTCCCAAGCACTTAGAGTGAAAATACAAAGAAATACAAGAAAATCTAGAGAAAGGAAGTTTTAGATCTATGTGACAGTCCCGTGGAGAAGGAAAACGGGGCATTTAGGACCTGTCCAGATAAACTGGGAGCCCAGAGCTTGGCTGAGCTCTTGCTGACCTCGGTTGGTGCATCCACTCCCACCTCTGGTTCACACCAGGCAGCTCTTGGTGGCCTCCCACCAGCTCCAGGAATTGTTGCCCTTCATGGGTTGCTTTTTTCCAGCACCTTTTCTCCCCTGCTTCAGCAGGAGCTGCTTGTGTGAAGGTTGGAGCTGAGGAACAATTTCTTGTTGTGAAGGGCTGTGCCAGGCTGGGCAGGGCAGTGGGGGAGTCCCCATCCCTGGAGGGCTTCCCAAGGCTGGAGATGTGGTGCTGAGGGACACGTTAGTGGTGCCCTGGCAGGGATGGGGAACGGGGACTGAGGAGCTTAAAGGTCTCCTCCAACCAAACCATTCTATGACTTATGTGTGATTTGCCAAGTTAACACTGCTGATAATTAACATTTCTTGTGGGCTGGGGCAGCACTGAGAAGTTCCCTGGCTCACTGTGTGAGCTCTGAGTGGGGAGTGTGTGTGGGGGGGAGATCCCAGCAGGTTGCTCACAGCTCCTGAGCCCTGCAGCCCAGTCCTCACCAGTACCTGGGCTGGGGAGAGAGGAGGTGGGATTTCCAAGGGCTCTTTGTGGGCTCTTTCCAAGGCTGCCCAGAGAGGTTGTGGAGTCTCCTCATCTGGAGAGATTCCAAAGGGGCCTGGACACACTCCTGGCTCCCCTGCTCTGGGGGAGCTGCTGGAGCAGGGGGGTAGGAGCAGATCATCTCCAGAGGTCCCACCACATGGGTTCTGGGGTTCTGTGAGTTCAGGTTTGCTGCTGGTGTGTGGGGAGGGCTTTAGGAAGATCTCTGTGGCTGTGCAGGTGCCCAGTGACAGGTTTATCCAGTGCCAGGCCATGGGCTCTGGATCGTGGGATTCCCTCTCCCCCTGGAGTCCTCCCAGGGATGAGGAGGGTGATGAAGAGCTCGGCCTGCAGGGTCTGAGGGCTTGTGGGGGCTGCAGTAGCTGTAGGAGGGGGTTGGTTCAAGTGATCCAAGGCCAGGTCACCTTCGGGCTGAGCTGGAACGGGCCAGGATTTGCCTCCTCTGTTCTTCAGCCTCCATCTCCTCCCTTCCAGGTGACTTAACAAAGTTTGGCCGAGGTGACGCCTCTTCCCCTGCCCCTGCCACGACTCTGGCACAGCCGCAGCAGAGCCAGACCCAGACCCACCACACCACCCAGCAGACGTTCCTGAACCCAGCGCTGCCTCCAGGCTACAGCTACACCAGCCTGCCCTACTACACAGGGGTACCAGGGCTCCCCAGCACCTTCCAGTACGGGCCCGCCGTGTTCCCTGTGAGTCTCCAGGGGCAGCGGGGGGGGTTTGGGCAGGGGGACAACGTGGGGAAGCCTCTCCTGACTCTGCTGCTCTCCCTGCAGGTTGCTCCTACCTCTTCCAAGCAGCACGGTGTGAATGTCAGCGTCAACGCATCAGCAACCCCCTTCCAGCAGCCCAGTGGCTACGGCTCCCACGGATACAGCACTGGTGAGAGCCCCAGCACCCCCCTGCTCCACAGCTCGGGCTGGGCAGGGGCTTCTTCACACCTCAGGGGTCCCTTGGCCCTCCTGGGAAGGGCCCAGGCTCGGGCTGTGTCCAGCTCTGGAGCTGGCTGCTCTCTGTGGGGGTTTTAACTGCCTGTCTGTGATCAATAGAACGATAATTATTCCCAGTTTGAGCCCAGGAGCTCGTTTGGCTCCTGTCTGGCAGGTGGACACTTCCTAGAGAAGTTTCCTTCTCCACTCAAACACACAAGGAGGTTGTGAACCTGTCGCTTGTCCCTGTGCTGGTTTCACTGGTTAGTGTCTGGCTGGCTGTGCAGGGGCTGTATTTACATCCCTCGTTCAGCCTTTACATTCCACTTGTACATTTTTCACTACATCTGAGCCCTTCCAGACACTATTTTCTGTTTGTGGAGGTTCCTCAGCTCTGCACAAGGTCACATCTCCCAAACCTCTGTCATTTCAACACTTTTCCTGGGCCTTACGTGACCAGGGAGGTTTCTCTCTGTGCCACCACCTTGGGGCAGCTGGTGTCAGACACGGGCTGTGCTGGTGCCACTGGTGGCTGTGCCCCCTGGTGTGTGCCACACCTGAGCTGCCTTCGTGCCACTGCCCGTGTCCTGCTGGGACTTCTCCTTCTCTGCTCCATCCCCAGCTCTTCTCAGTCACCATTTTCTGGGCTTTTCAAGAACGTGCATTTCTCTGAGTGGCAGCAGCTGAACTTTTCTGGAGGTGTTTGCTTGTGTCCAGAGCAGAACAACTTCACATTTTTCCAGGCATTTGCAGCTTGGCCTTGCCCAGACCCTGCTCCCCAGGATGGGGTTTGGCTCCAAACCTCTGCTGGAGCTCCCAGTGCTGGTGGCAGCAGCTCCTGCTGGGCCAGTGGCTGCTGCTGTTGCTGACCCTGCTCCTTCCCCTCTCCCCAGGCGTGTCCGTGACATCCAGTAACACGGGGGTGCCGGACATCTCGGGCTCTGTCTACTCCAAAACTCAGGTGAGTGCCTGGTGTGTGTGCCCGGGAAGGTGCCCCTGGGCTGGGGAGGGGAAGCTCAGCTCTGGGCCATGAAGTCTCTGCCCCTGGGAGCAGGAAAACTTTGGCTTTTCCCAGCTTAGAGCAGCTCCAAGCCCAGAAGGAGCCCCGGGCACAGCCCTGGCCCGTTCTCTGCACTGCTCTGGGGCTGGGGAGGGGGGACACGGGGGAGCTCTGCCCGTCTCCCAGCCCTCACCCCACCCGTGTTGTCTTCTCCTCAGCAATCCTTCGAGAAGCAGGGATTTCACACTGGAACCCCGGCAGCCTCCTTCAACCTGCCCTCGGCGCTGGGCAGCGGCGGCCCCATCAACCCTGCGACGGCGGCGGCGTATCCCCCGACCCCCTTCATGCACATCCTGACCCCCCATCAGCAGCCGCACTCCCAGATCCTCCACCACCACCTGCAGCAGGACGGGCAGGTGAGGGACCCCCCCGGCCCTCGCTGGGGGTCTCGTAGGGCTCTGGCTTCCCCCCAACTCCCCTCCCA
>VYZX01021377.1:47861-61447 GCA_013401335.1 Brachypteracias leptosomus | reverse complement strand
GCGGCGGGGTCCGGTTGCAGCTGCGGGCTGGAGGAGGCGGTGGATGGAGTGCGCTTCATCGCCGACCACATGCGCAGCGAGGACGACGACCAGAGCGTGAGTCGGGGGCTGCAGTGGGTGGCGTGGGGTGGGGTGGGCAGGGGCGTGGGTGCGGGCAGGGCTGTGGGGTGCAGGCAGAGCTGCAGGCAGAGCTACGGGCAGGGCTCTGGGCTGCAGGCGGCATTGCAGGGTGCCCATGTGGCCGTGGGACACAGAGCATGTGCCAGTGCCCAGCTCACGGCTGCATTGCGTAAAGGACACGGACAAGCTCCAAGGGGACCCTGCCCGAGCTGTGCCCAGTCTCCCCAGGGTGGGGGCCCAGCCCTGGCCCCCTACCTGCCATGGCAGCCCCAGCCCAAGGCTGTGACTGTGGGAAGGCTCCCAGGAGATCTGACCCTGCACACACTGGGGGGCTGCGGGGTTTGGTGGAGCCGGCCCCGGGCAGGGCTCAGGGGCTGGGGATGGTGCCCCCCAGCTCAGCTCACCAGGGGGGTGAGTTTCCCGGGCTCGGCAGCGCAGGCGGCAGCGAATCCCACAGGGTCTGGGGCTGGTGGCCCCAGGAGCTGCAGTGCCAAGGGAGCAGATTTGGAGCTGCCAAGCTCCTGGACCAGCCATGGGCTTTGCCGGAGGCCCCGTCCTGACCCAGCTCCTCTCCCGACCCTGCGCAGGTGAGCGAGGACTGGAAATACGTGGCCATGGTCATCGACCGCCTCTTCTTATGGATCTTTGTCTTCGTCTGCGTCTTCGGCACCGTTGGCATGTTCCTCCAGCCCCTCTTCCAGAACTACGCCACCAACTCCCTGCTGCAGCTCGGCCAGGGCACCCCCACCTCCAAATAGCGCCGGGGCAGCCGCTCGCCCTCCCCGCCGGCCCCATGGGCACCGTGCCCCCTCCTCTCCACTGAGCAGGGGGCTGGTTCTGGGGCTGGGGAGCCAGGCTCTGGGCTCGTGGCAGCCACGAAACCAATAAATACTCACACCAGAGGGGGCTGGTTTCATTTCACCCCCGCCGCTCCCCCAAGGAAGGAGAGGGCAGGATGAGGCCAGGGCTGGGGAGGGGGCTCTGGCTCCAAGGAGAGAGGCTGGGAAGGAATCAGCTCTGGAGGAAGAAAATCCCAGTCGGTGAGGGAAGGAGCTTGGCGGCGTGAAACCGGCTCCTTCCCACACTCCCAGGGCACCAGCCATGCTCCGAGCCTCCTCCGGGAGATGCGGCAACACAGAACCGGTGCCCCCAGCCCAGCCTGGCGCTGCCAGACCCCCCGAGCTCCCAGAGCGGGCACTGTGACTCCGGCTCCTCGAGGTGCATGTGCCAGGCTATTTTTAGGTGCTACCTGCGGGCAGGGCCAGGGCAGCGAGCGCTGGTGGATGCTCCTCACTCCGGGGGTGCCACCGAACCCTGTTAACCCCTGGGCTGGGGGCACCGGGGCCAGGAGCAGCCACAAAGGAAAAAGCCAACACAAATCCACGGGCAGTGCAGCCGGGACCCCACTGTGGTTACCGGTGTGACAGGTCCAGCAGCGGCCGCGGCGCTTCCCGACCTCTCCCTCCCGGCAGGAATTGGCCTCATCGGGGAAAGTTGAACTGGAGCGTTTGCTATAAATACCACTAATCCCTGCGCCGGGGCAGCCGCACGCAAGAAATGAATCTAAATCCCAGCCCTTTGCCCAGCCTGAGAGAGCCCGACCTGCTCCAGCTGATGCTCCTGGACCCCCTCGAGTGAAGGTGCTGGTGGGTGGCAGCAGCATCTTTACTCCTCACCTTCTCTGACCCGACACAGGTGCCCAGCAGCCACCACCAGCTCCCCAGGCTGGAGAAGAGACAGAAAGGGGGGAAAAAATGAAGCCAGGAGACCCTTCCCCATCATTTCAGGGTGCACCAAAACCTTCCGAGGGCTCAATTCCACCCGACAAGCCCCTGGCTTAAGGCAAGAGGCTTAATTCACAACCGCGACCATTCCACACAGATCCGCTCCTCACTGAGCAATTGATAAGTCACCCCCAGCCCCCCCGAACCCCCCCCAGGGCCCCTTCTCTAGGAGATAACACAGAAATTTCAGCCACTCCTATAGAAATGTCTTTTTTATTATTAATGCGGAATGTTGCACTGGTCCTGCCTGGCAGAGGGGTCGTGGGGGGGCTCAGGGGCTGCCACCCGCCTGCAACACACACGAACCCACCAAGCAGCTGCTTTTTTTTTTTTTTCCTTTTTCCCTTCTCAAAAGAGAAAATTTGCCTCAAAAGCTGCCAGGGGGACCTGTAGTGCACGGTCCAAAGGGTTCGAGCTCACAGTCTGAGGATCCCTCTGGTTTCTTGTGCCTTCTTTTAAGAAAAAAAGGAGACAAAAACATAAAAGCAAACGGGGACTGAGCCCGCCCTAGCCTAAAAAAAGACAATTTTCATGCGTTTTAAAAAGGGGAAGGGCAGGGCCCAGTAAGGGGAGCAGAGGAGGGGGCGGGGCTGAGCCCCACACTCCCCATTCCACGCCCAAACAGCGGCGGTGGGAGCAGGACTCGCCCCACCCAGACCCAGGGAGTCTCGTTATGCATCAGAGAAGGAGAAATTCTCTTCCTCCTGGGGCTTGCGGATCCAGCTGCCGTAGCCCAGCTCCTCCAGGGCGCTGAAGAAGCTCTGCTTGGCCTCCTGGTAGGCAGCGGCTGCCTCCTTGGCCTCTGCGTAGGCAGAGAGGCTCTGCAGGTCCCTGCGGCCGCCCCTGGCACAGAGCTGCTGGAACAGGGTGAACATGTTCCGCTTGGACACCCGAGACACCTCCAGCTTGGGCCTGGGGGGAAGAGGAAGGCAGTGATGAAGGGCTCAGAGCAGCAAAGAGGGGCTGAGGGAGAAGCCCACGAGGGGAGGGGGCCCACAGGAGTTCCTGGCTTGGGGGTTGTGCCACAGGGTCGGGGTTTGTTCTCCCCTCTCCCCCTAGGCACGGGGGGGGGGTCTGTGCTCGCACCCTGGGAGCTGCCCCCCTCCCCCCCGATGGAAAAGCAGCGTCAGGAAAGGCTCCTCTTACCCATCTACTTTCCCCTTCGTGCCATCCAAGACTTCGACTTCGCTGTCATCAGCAAGACACCAGTTCACCGAGGACTCCTTGGTCTTGCCCGTCTGCCTGGCCGAGTCGTAGACACTGACCCGCCCCACCTGCAGGGGAGGGGAGGGGAGGGGTCTCCTCACACCCGTCCTGCTCAGGGACCTCTGGCCTCTTCCCACCCCAGCAGGAGGGGTTCAGCTCATCCCAGAGACCACCAGGTTCTCACTGAGCTGAAGGCTACGGGGGAGACCTTGGTCTCCTTTTTCTCAGACAAGGTCACTGCCACCAACCCCCAGGCCATGGCTGGAGAGGTTCTGCTGGTGACCCCTCTGCAGAGCACCTCAGGGTGGGGGTGATGGAAGCAGGGATGGGAAAAGGTGGAGGTGCCAGGCCCCCAGTTCCTACCTCAGGGTGGTTTATGTGATAGGGAGCCTGGAGCCTCTCCTGCAGCCTGCTCCCCTCCCTGGCCACGCGGCAGCAGATGGCTCGGGTGAGGTGGCCCTGACTGTACAAGTAACCTGCAAAGAGAGACACGAAGGCGTGAGGAGCTGGGTGAGGGACCCACCACACCCTGGGAATCACAGCTCCACTCACAAGCACCTCACAGCTCAGGGCCTTAAGGATCCCAACAGCTCCACGAACCCTCAGTGTGTAAGAGGCAGGTTCACAGACTCATTTCTCACCCAAGGCACAAACAGGGAATTTTTGTCTCGCTCTCCTGGATCACGAGTCCCTTCTAACAACCAAGGAGCTTGGAGAAAAACCCACTCCACCCACAAACTCCCTTTTCCCTCTGTAAGAGCAGAGCAGATGATTCAGTCTGTTACCCCAACAGCCTCCACAAACGAGCCTCTCCACAGCTGCTGGGAGGGAGGTCTCACCATGGCCCAGGGAGGTCTCACCATGGCCCAGGGAGGTCCTCCCACCACCCATCTCCAAGGAGCACGTTCCCCCCAGCCCAGCCCAGCCCCGGGCGGTCCCTACCGAGGGTGATGGAGCTGAGGTAGACGGGCTGGATGAAGTGGGAGAGCAGCGCCCCCTGCAAGCCCAGCACGTTCCAGCGCAGGATCTTGTCGCTGCAGGACATGGTTCGCAGCCTCTCCCCGTGCTGGATCCCGTCCCACGTGGGCACGATGTCACTGGACTCCACAGGAATGGTCCCTTCCCCTGCACGGGAGAAGAGGAGAGCTCTGAGAAGAGTCAGATGTTCAATAAATCAAAACTCCATCACAGGGAGCTGTTCCTGTGCACGGAGTGAGCTCTGGAGTTGGCCCATTCCAGGCTCTGGGAATGTTTTAGCATCACATGGAAAAGGGAACTCGGTACAACCACAGGGGAGGTGTTTTTAACACAGCTGAAGCAGAATGAAAAGGTGCTGGAGAGGGAGGTCACAGACAACTTCTGCTGGTGGGGCAGTCCCGTGGGCAGGGAAGGACTCTTCAATGCCTCCACCCCTTTCACCGCCTCCTCCAGTTCCTGAACGCTTCCAATCCCACAGCAGCACCACACAGAGGGGTGAGGATGCTCTGGAGCTCCAGCAAGGCTCCAAGGAGAGGACCAGAGCCATCCCAGCGCACAGGGAGTGAAGGCACTCACCATTCTCCACCTTGGTCCTCAGCTTGCCTTGCTTGGGGTTCTCGAAGAGAGGCTGGTGCTGGGTCTGCCCCACCACGCTCGCCTGGTCACTGCAGGACTTGTCAAAGAGGGCCCCATCTCCACACGGGGCTGTGCTGGAAACCAAACACCCCCCAGGTCAGTGAGAAACCAGCCAGGGCCAGGGGTGTGACAACCACGGACACCAGCCCCAGCACAAACCTGACGTAGAGGTGGAAGGTGATGCCACTCTTGATTTTGAGCCTCTTCCCTCCCGCAGGCTCAAAAATGCTCTCTTCTGCAGAGGATGGGTTGGAGGGGTTGTACTTCATCAGCTCGCTGTAGAGGAACCTGGAAAGAATCACATCAAAAGGCTGCTTGGCTCCATGGATGAGGAGCACGTCAACCCAACCCTCTGGACAGGTGGGTCCAAAGCTCTGCTCTTGGAAGCCAACAAATAGTGTTTGATGCCACACAAAAATTGAGTGGATTTCCTGCCACACAACAGAAAATGAGTGTCCAGGTGAGCAGGGAAGTGCTGGCAGGAGGGAGGAAGGAGCCTGGCCCTGCAGCTCGTGTGCATCTGATGCAGGAGTGAAGAAGACTTCAAGGTTGCTCACCCAGCACCTTTAGTCAGCACCAGGTTTGCATTAAGAGCCGGCAGCCCCAGGGCAGGAGGTATCATTAGCACAGCCCCACGATCTGTTTACCATGACTGGGTCTTTTATGGACAGGGAAAAACCTTGAGGTCTCCAACGCAGCGTCAAGGACTAAGGGAAAACTGCAGCTTCATGGAGACTCCTCGAGAGGCTGTGCAGGGACAGACCCTGCGAGGAGAGGAGGAGCTCCCTGCTCCCATCCCTGCCAGGCTCTGCTGCACCAGAGCAGCCCAGCAGCACCCGTGTCAACATTAATATCTGAGATGGAGCGTGCAAGAGCACAAGCTTCTGACTTCACAGCTTCCCAGAGACCTGCCCCCGACACCTGCCAGTGCTGAGGAGCACGGAGGGGAGAGCAGCAGCAGGACAAGGCTTTGAGATGCCTGACTGGAGGAGCAGACGTGAACGAGGCCACTCCAGCTGCACCTCACTTCAGCTTTAATAAAAAAGGTGCCAGGCTGAACATTCATAAAGAGAACAATTGTGCAGCTGAGCTGGGAAAACCCTTTCCAGCCTGCGAAAGAGGGTTTGACCTATCAATGCAAACACACACGATGGGTTTTTCTGAAGACTTTTGGCCCAGCAAGGCCAAGAGGGGCCATGGCCAGAGGGTTCCCCAGCACCAGGGTGCAGACAGAGCCCTGCTCAGCCTCTGGCACTGGTCAAGCAGCCTCCACACCTGTATTTTTAGTGTATTTTAGCTGTACTTGGAGTACATCGAGGAAACTTGGCAAGTTTCCAGCTGGGTACTAATTTGGGCAGCATTCAGGAACAGCCCTTTCTTATCAGAAGTAACTTCCCTCTGTTTAACCACACTCGGGTAAACAGGCACATGAGAGGGTCACAGCCCCCTCAGCTCAGCAAGGAGCCCTCCAGAGCAGGTCAGCACCTCTGGGCAGGCCCTTCTGCTTTGGGGTCCCCTCCTCTCACCTCACAAAACCTCTTCGGGAGATGATTTCTGCATGACAATCATTCACTGTCTCCCCCTTCAAGCTCAGCTCTTCTCCTTTCACACAACGATTACCTGAAATAAATTTAAAAAGGCAAGTGTGAAAGTCAACACAGAGCTCCACAGAAAGAGGGAGGGGTTCAATTCACTTCAAGTTTTATTTCTTGGGGCTTCTGAGACTAAAGAGTCATAATCCTGATCCAAGCAGTCAGGAAAATAAAGGGACAAATTGCACACACTACTTAAGGGACAGAGGCTTAAACTGCCACACGTTTAGGGGCACTGTCCCTCCCCGAGGGCTTTTCCAGCCCACCCCTCTGTGTGGAAGCCTCGGAAGGGAGCTGAGGTGGGTGCAGCTGAGGGGAGCTGGGATCCTGTGCTGCACAGCACGAGGAATCCATGCTCTGCTGCACAGCCCAGCCGCAGCAATGTGAGCAAAGATTGAGAGCAACACAGCTGCGGGCACATTGGCCTCATCCTCCCTCTCCAACCAGATCAGTTGTGACACCACACGAGCCCTGGGAAGGTTTCTTGCCCTCTCTGAAGCCCGCAGCAACAGCCATCCCCTGGTGGCAGCTGCCAGGGACTCGAGCAGGGAGGGGAGAGCTCAGCTGGTGTCCGTACCCGTGCCGATGCTGACCACCACTCCCAGGCCCTTGTTGCCTCTCCTCATGATGATGGCAGCCAGGATCTTCCTCCCCAGCAGGCTGTGCTGGATGCGGGCGGTGAGGCCGTTGAAGCGCTGGTGGCTCAGCATGGCCAGCTGGTCGTGCAGGGTGCTGCCACTCACCGGGAGCTGCCACCGGGACAGGACGGGACGGGTGAGACCAGGGGCAGGTCACGGCTCTCAACAGCCCGGGGAGCAGCTCCCCTGAGGAGCAGCTCCCCAAGGAGGGGGCACAAACACAGTAAATGGAGCTACAGGCACCGTTCCGGGCCGAGCACACGGGTGGTGTCGTGTCAAGGGGTGGGTGAGGCTCTTTTTTGGGTATTTCTCAGAAATCATTGTCCAACGCTTTGAGCTCTGCTTTGAGAACATCATTAAGAGGCAAAAGCAAGTGGTCCTGTGGCAGCGAGTGAAACGGGCTGAGGAACAGCCTCCTGAGACAGCCAAGGAACCCCCACCACAAAGGGACAGAGCCCACCCGGCCCGTTCAGCCACAGAAACCTGCTCCTGGCTCTGGAGAAGTCCTCCTGCCACCCCAGGGCCAGGCAGGGTCTCCTCCAGCAGCACTGGCTGACAAATCCTCCCTTGATGGTTTTTCTATTTAGAGCCACAGCTGCTGCGTGGCCAGGACATGGCTTTTAAGAGCTCACAGAACCCTGGGTGTGATTTAAAGCAGCTCAGGCCCGGGGCAGCTGCCCTGGTCGCTGATGTGGAGCTTTTTGAGCTGACACACAGTTTTTAAATGCAGCACGAAGGAGTTTGGAAGAAGGGAGAAGAAAAAAAGCCTCACAGAATTAAGAACAAGCATGTTCCTGCTCCACCACAGGAGCACATCTCAGTGGCTCCTGGAAGAATCTGATGCTAATTTAGCCCTAAAGCAGAGCCCAGCAGGAGGGAAGAGAACGACTGTGCCCTGAGGGAACAGCATCAACACCTCCGGAGAACAAAGAGCTCACAGCTCATCTCGGAGGCATTTCTCTGCTGAAAGGCACAGGACAGGCAGGGCTGCAGAGGGGAGGGAGGAGGAGGCTTTACCTCGGTGGTGTTCATCCCCTCCATGCGCTCGCTCCTCTCGGTCTCCCCGATCAGGACCCTCAGCGCCGCGTCGGCCGCCTCCTGCTTGCCCTGCTTCTTGTTGTGAGCCGTGACCGCCGGGAACCAGCGACCCCCGACCTTGGCCTGGTACACGAACCTGGGGGGACACCAGAGCTCTGCTGGGACACCGGGGAGCCCGAGGGCTCCTGCTGCTTCAACTCAGTTTGTGTCATCGGGACACGAGGTCTGGCAGAGGCAGCAGCTCAGCCCCTTGTCACCTCAAGCAGCTTCGGGAATTTCATGTGCTCTGCCCGTTGTCACCTCAAGCAGCATCAGGAATTTCGTGTTCTCTGCCCTTTCTCCAGGACAACAGCAGCAAAGTTCCCTTCCATAGGGATCCAGACACTTACCTGGGCTCATGGGGAGGTCCTGACTGGTCGATGAGCTTGAACTCTGCGGCGAAGCCGTTGGAGCGGGCGTATTCCAGCAGCCCACTGACAGGGTTGACATTTAGGTATTTGATGAGCTCCCCGACACCCTTTGCTTTGGCCACCTTGGACTCCTCAGGAGAGATGATCCCTGGTCCACAGCTGTGCATGGACTGGTCGCCCTGGGGCTTCACGACAGGCTGGAGCAGAGTCAGAGAGGAGAAATGAGCAGTTGGTATCAGCTCGGCCAAGCTCTGCTAAAGCCCCCCCGTGACCTCGTGGGGTGAAATCCAGTGGAACATGAAATAAAGGTGGTGGGGAACCCAACCCAACACACTGGGGTCCAACAAAGCAGCTCTCTGTACCTGGTCAGGCAGGGCAGGGGGCACAGACTCTACAGAAAGAATCTTCACAGCAACTTCTGCTGCCATTTGCTTTGCTCCCTTCTTGCTGTTTCCTACCACAGCAGGGAAAATTTGGTCACCCATTTTCACACAGTAGCTGAACCTGACAGGACATCACAGCACATGAGAAGGGTTAAACATCAGTGTAACGTAAGGTCTGTCCATTACCCCCCCTCTCCCAGTTCAGGTTAAATCCAGCTGGGTTATCTCCAGTTTAAATCCACCAGGACGGCCCTAAATCATAGAATGGGTTGGAAGAGATCAAAGCTCCTCAAGCCCCCCCCATGACCCCACCACTAACCCCTGTCCCTCAGCACCACATCTCCATGGCTTGGAAACCCCTCCAGGGATGGGGACTCCACCACCACCCTGCCCAGCCTAAAATACCCCCGGCAGAGCACTGAGAGGTAAGATACAGGACTGGAACCTGTTCTGGTCTGGTAGAGGAACCAACATCCTTTATCCTTCAAGAAAGGGCACTGGTTTTGGTCTCTTTCTGGAGGAGCCATTCCCAGACTCCTCGGGTAAGAGGAGCTGGGTCACTGACAAGTCCAGGAGCTTGCTGAAGGAGATCAAAGAAAGGGTCTGTCCTCCCCAGAGCTGACAACACCACGCCATACCTGGGGTCGTGAGGTGGCCCCTCCTGAGAGAGCAGCTGGAACTCGACGGTGTTCCCAGATTTCTGCCCATACTCCATGAGGACACTGATGGGGTGTTTCCCGGGGAGCAGGCTGAGATGAGCTGGGGCACAGGACGGCTCTGGGGGCAAAGGCTGCAGCAAGAGGAGAGAGAAAACCAGTTCCAGGCTACACGCAGTCTGAGCAGCCCCCCGGGACAGGAGAGCAGGACTCACCAGTTCTGGTTCAGAGTTCTGGGAGGGCTCCTCACACTTGACCCCCCCCTGCTGCCCGTTCTCTGCCTCGTTCATCAGGACCCTCATGGCATTAGCTGCTGCCTCCTGCTTCGCCAGCTTCTTGCTCCCTGCCTCTGCTGGTGGGAAGCGGCGCCCGTTAATCACGGCCTGGAACTTAAATCTTGGGGAGAGAAAACCAAAGAGGTCAATCGAGGGGCAGAGGAGGGGTCTTGTCAGAGCCTCGGGCTGCTCCTGGGACTCAAGTGAGCAGGAACCAGCAGTTCCTGGCTGAGAGCAAGCCCAGGCTGCCACGTGCAGGACACAAACCCCGACAGCTCTGCTCTCAGCTTTGTCTCACGGCACTCCCAGAGGTGCTCGTGGCAGAGCAGCAGCTCCAGATCTGGTTCTGGAGGACCAGGATGAACTGTCTCGTTCCACGAGCACCAGGGATGAGCAAAGGCCACACGTGAAGAGCACTTTGGGGGTGTCTCCTGTGCAGGGATGAAAGCCCCAAAGCAGCCGTTGCTGTTTCACCTGCACCTGGGGGTTTGGGTCCCTCCACGTCTCCCCTGGCTGCCCAGAGCAGAGTGTCCTGCTCAGAGCTCCTGCCCCTCCTAAACCTCCTGCCCCTGCTGCCTCCCCTCCCTGCACACTCCAACCAGCACAGCTTCTCTTCTGTCCCCTACGCAGGAAACCTGCTCCCAAGGAGAGTCCTTCAAACCAGATCTGGTGAGAAAAAACCCAATCCTGGGACTCCATCTTTAGAAATTAGGCCAATTTTCCTGTCCAGCGGATCCATTGACACATCCCAGCTGCACACACGGTGCTTCCCACAGCCCCACTGGGGCAGTGTCACCCTGAAGGGGCAGCAGGACCCTGGGGACTGACTCCACAAACCCCACCCTGCTGGGAGCTCTGCTGCTCCCTGCTGCCACCCCAGGGGTGTCTCACCACCCTCACAGTGAAGACTTTCCTCCTAAATCCCAATCTAAATCTGCTCTTTCCCAGTTTGAACCCATTACTCCTCGTCCTATCCCTACAGGTCTTTGTGGAAAGTCCCTCCCCAGCTTTCTTGCAGCCCCTCCGGATACCAGTGGGCCTCAAGAAGGTCTCCTTCTGAAATGAAGTCAGGAGCAGGCTTCAGGACAACGTCAGGTGGGTGAAGTGAGATCATTTAAAGGCAAAAGCTGAGGAGAGGTGGGAAATGTTCTTACCGTGGCTCGTGGGAGGGCCCACTCTGCTCCAGCATGGCGAACTCACAGTGCTGGGAGGTGTACTGGGAATACTCTGTAAGGCCACTCACTGGGTTCTTCTCCTGACAGGCCATCAGCTTCTCGACTGGTGTACAGGGCAGAGCAGCCTCCAAACTGGGGGAGGACTGGGAGTTCATGATGGCCTCCGGCTCCTGGGGCTGCTGGTTGACGGTGCTCAGGTTGTCTGGGATGTCGTCCATGGCCCACTTGTCGTTCTCAGAATTATCATAACTACTCAAACTGGAGAATTTGGGTTTAATGTCCTCGGGTGGGGCTGTTCCTGCATCACCAGCATCCCCCTGCTGGGGCTGCTGCCCGTTCTCCAGACCCTCCTCCTGGGCTGGGGCAGCTGCAGCCACCTCCTGGGGACACGGAGGAGCCACGGGCAGCGGGAGATCCCCCTGGGGGGTGGGGTCCTGCACCACAGCACTGGCCTTCAGCCTCAGCTGCATCCTCTCCCGCTTCCTCTCGGTGAGGGCCCATCGGGGGGGGTTGGAGTTGTGCCTGTGCACGTCCCCCAGCTTCTCCAGGGCGCTGAGGAAGGCGTTGACGTCCTTGGCGCGGGTGAAGCCGATGTTCTTGGCCAGGTTCAGCGCCGTTGTCTCCGCCACGCTGAACAGGTAGTTGCAGATCTTGTCCTTGGTCTCGGCCATGATGGGGTCGGGGTCTCCGGGGTCTCTGAGGCTCCTCTCCCCTGCTCTGTCCCCACCCTCCGGGGCTGTGTCACCTCCGCTGTGCCCGGGGGGGCTCCTCTCCCTGGCTGTGCTGGGGTTGGCGATGCTCCACAGCGGCGGCGTCCCCCCTCCCTTGTGCAGCTTCCCCTCCCTGAAGAGCTTGTACAGGACCCTGTTGATCTCTTTCTTCTGGGTTTTGAGCTGCCGTGCCAGCTCATGAACCGTGCAAGTCTTCCCCTCCCCAAGCTGCCCGAGCAGAGTCAGGATTTCTTGCTCAAAGTTCTTTCCAGCAAGGGACAGTCTCTGGAAGTTCAGCCTGATGGGGTCAGGATCCCTCTCGGGCTCCTCCTGACGATGGTGCTGGGGAGGGCAGTAACGTGGGGGAGCCCCCGCCCAGGGATATTTGTCAGGGAGCCTGTGCCACCCGGCCCTGCCCCAGCTGGGCTGCCAGCCCCGGGGCTCCTGGGGCACACAGGGCTCCCCGTCCCACTCCCCCGGGAACTGCTGCTGCACGAAGGTTTCCCAACGAGCCCCTCGTGAGGTGTGGGGGTGGCCGAGGGAGCCCTGGCTACGCCTGGACCAGGTGAGACACGAGGCTCGGCCCCGGCCAGTGCCGCTGCTCATAGCGCCCCGCGGGGCCGGGAGGGGGGAGCACCGGGGAGGGGGGAGCACCGGGAGGGGGGCCACGACCCGCCCCGCGCCCTCCCGTCCTCTGCAGGCACCTGCTGGAGGGAAAAACACAGCTCAGGGTTTATTTACACAACCACAGGGTTCCCAAAATGCAGCTTAAACAGCTGCTGAGGCACCTCCAGCTTCCCCCCAACACCCTCCCCCTGCTCTCCACCGAGTCTGAATTATTCATGTATGAACTCGGGTCAGAGGAGCCTCAGCCCAGATGTCTCCTGCTCCCTGGACACACAAAACATCTCACCAGGGTGAGCGAAGTGAGAACAGGCAGAGAAACTGGGCAAGGGGCAGCTGGGGACGGTGTGGGAGGTTTTGGGGACCTGAAGCCAAATTTCACTCATATCACACCCAGTTGTGCCACCCCCCCTTGGCTTAAAGCCAAAGCTTTTATTGTGCTTTTAAAACTGGATGTATTTAAGTCATCTGGTAAATTTCTGTAGCTCTTTGACAACAGCTGGGTGTGAAACTGAGGGGATGGTGGTACCTGCTGTACCTGCTGCCAGGTCCCCTTCCCACCCTCCTCCCAGTGACCTCTTTAAGTCACCATCTTCATTAGAGATACTCTTCTCAATGCAATTAATTAAATTAAGTCTCCCTTTCATTAAACAAGTTCATTAATGGCCCCCAACTGCACCCAGCTCCCACCAGCCCCGGTAAAACGGGCTCCACGTGTGGTGCTGGGGGGGCTCAGTGCAAAGAGAGGGGTCCCACTGCCCCCTATCCTACTCCAGGACACCCCCTCCTCAGTGAACTCCATTTAGGAGCAACCCCTGAGGCAAAGGCTGAACTGAAATCCTGGCGGGCAGGAAAAGGGGTTTGAAAAACGCTCTTACCTCGATCTCACTTATAAGCCAGATTCTCTTATTTTGTGAGACAATGGATGGAATAAGGAAACCCCGACCCGCCGAACATCTCCCGGGGATGGGGCGGCCCCGGGCGGGCCACGAGCGAACGGTCACCCCGGCAAGATGGCTGCCAGCTCCCTTTCGGTTTCGGTTCCCGTAGCGGTCTCCCCGCCCCGCCCGGGGCCGGCCCCTCGCCCGGGGAGCTCGGAGGGAGGGGACGCGGCTCTTTCCCCGCGGGAGGGACTTCGGGCTTCGCCCGGGACCTGCGGGGTTTCCCGCCCCCGCCGGCCCCGAGCTGGGACGGGACCCGTGTCCGCACGGAGTGGGGGGCGGCTGCTCCCCCGGTTGGGGAGGGGTCGCGGGAAGGGCCGTCACCTCCATACCCCTCAAAACCAGACCCCAGGGACCAAGGCGGACAGCCCCGCACTCGTGTCCCGTCACTTCCCGGAGCTGAACCGTGAAGGGCCAGCG
>VYZX01021377.1:23581-38664 GCA_013401335.1 Brachypteracias leptosomus | reverse complement strand
GGGGGGTGTGAGGGATGCAGGGTGCAAGGCACAGAGCGTAGGGTGCAGACCCCGGGGTAGTTTGGGGTGCAGGCTGTGCAGGGGTGAGGCTGGGGGTGCAGAGATCACCCCAGCCCAGCCATGGTGAAATCCCACCGAGGCCGTGGTTCTGCCCCAGGACCAGCTCCTCTCACACCAGTTGCCATCCTGCAGCTCTCACCCCTCTCTCCCCCCTGCTCCAGCCAGCGGGCACTGCCTGGTCTTGTCTGGCTCGGCTGGAATTCCAGGACTTGGTCTCTAGCCCGTAGGGAGGCTCCTGCTGGCGATACCAATTCTGGAGCATCAATCCTGCTCTGGCTCTGATGCCCTGGGATCCAGCTCTGCACCCCTGGCACAGCCCTGGCACAGCCCTGGCACATGCGGCCGTTTGCTCCTGCCCAGCCCTGGCACAGCCATGAAGCTTTTCTCTCTTGCTGCGTTTCAGCCTCATCTCAGCATTTGAGACCCTTCCTCCATCACCACTGGAAACCCCCTCGGGGAGATGGGCAGAAGCTTCTCCTCTGGGGAGGGAGGGACGAGGTTCTCCCACAGGCACGTGGGGGACCAAGAAGAGACCTTGGGGGGCTGCCAGGGCAGCGACGCTCTCCCTGCCCACCCTGCAATCCCACTAATGGCACGAGCTTGTTGCCTGATCCGAGGATCTCCTGCCGGTGGGCACCAAGGGCTGGCAGCGACCCCCCTGCCCTGCTCTGAGCAACCACCTCTGCACCCCCAGGAGCTCCTGCAGCTCCTCCACTGCTGCCTCACAGCCTTCCTCCTCCTCCTCCTCCTCCTCCTCCCTTGCACAGACCCCCCCCCGTGTCAGGCCAGCACGACCCTGCCCCTGTGTGCGCAAACCCAGCGTTATTTCTGGAAGGGGAAGAGCTACAGGAGATTAGAGGCTGAGTATACCTGGAGTAACACAGTGACTCTGATTACAATTACTGACACTGCCGGGCGAGGTGTAATTAATATCGCGGGGTAATTACACGGTTGCTTCATCTGTTTAAAAATATATAAATATCCTCTGCTGGGTTTTCATTGAGAGCAGCAAACACCAGCCCCGTGGCCAGAGCCCGGCAGGGCAGGGCAAGGACCCGACCAGGGGCAGGAATGGGGAGAAAAGAGGGGGAAATGGTGAAAGCAGAAGAGAAAATGGCTGGTTCCAGAAGCACCCGGGTGATGCTGAGGGTGCCTCAGGAGCTGAACGCTGGCAAACAAAGAAAACCCCGTCAGCGGCAATGCTTTGGCAGGCACGGGCAGGAGCTGGTGCCAAGCACTGGTGCCACCACCACGCTGGCACCGGCTGGTGCTGCTGCCTCAACCAAACCCAGCAGAAGTGGCACAAGGCGACTGGCTTTGTTTTAAACAGATGAAGCCCCCGCCCCTGGTACCACACCCCACCCAGCCCCGGCTCGGCCCTGGCGGGGCTCAAGCTTGGGCGCTCCCGGTGAGTGCGGCAGCGGCCGGAGCCGATGGGATTCTTTATCCAGCAGTTCTGAGCTCGTTGGCTTCCCCAAATACCGGGTGGGCTCCCGGGTGGGCGGTGATGTGAGCACCTGGAGACCCCCCCCGTGCCCGGGCTGGCCCGCCAGCCCCACCGTTGGCCGTCACCACCTCACCCTGCCCAGCCCCGCTTTAGGCACTGAGCTCCCGGCCCCGGCACACGGTGACACCGGGAGCCAGAAAGAAGAAGTGCCCCTTGTTCTGCCTGGGCTCTGGAGACCCCCCCCCGAGCAGGTCACGGCCAAACACTGTCACCCGCCCGGCAAAGCGAGGTGGGGTATGTGGGGGTCCCGGTAAGGAGATGGATGGAGCGTGGGCGGCGTAGGTCAGAGCCTGTGCAAGGAACCACCACGTTGGCATCTGCCCAGCGGGGCTCGGCGATGGCAAGGGGGGCAGGGGACAAGGGCCCCCGGCAGGGTCCACGCAGGGGAGGAGACCTCTCCCTCTGGTGTCTCCATCGCTTCAGTGCTCCTGACTTGTGGTTGTTGTTGTTGTTTTGTTTTGTTTTCAAATGTGAAGACCTGAGATTGAGCGTGGGCTTTCCGGCTGCCGCGGCGAGGCCGCCCGTCCCCTTCCTTCACCACGTGTAGAGGCACCTGAGCGGGGATGCGATCCCGATTCCAAGGCGTTGGCAAAAGCTTCGAGCGTCGCTTGGCGCCGCCGGTCCCACCGGCTCCGGCCGAAGGGTCCCGCGGCGGCTCCAGGACCGGCAGAAAGTCGGCGGAGACCTCAGGACCCGCACGGAGACGCGTCCCCTTCCGTGGGGGGCTTGGGGGGCTGGGGGGGGCTGCGCTTTAGCAGCTGCTTGAGCTCGTGTACGGGGTGGGGAAGGAGGTGGAGCTGACCCCGATGGGGCTCTCGGAGAGCGGTGTCTGGGGGGTGGGCGCGGGGACGCCGACCCCCCGCGCCTCCAGCACGGCGGCGAGCAGGCGCTGCTGCTGCTGCCGCAGCATGTCGGCCATCAGCAGAGGCAGAGAGTTGAAGCTGGCGCTCAGCTGCTCCAGCTTGGACTCCAGGCTCCCGATCTGCTTCTCCAGGTCCTCGCTGCGGTCGTTGAGCTCGGTGATGAGGTCGTACATCACATTCTGCATCTGGGGAGGGGGGACAGAGGGGTTAGTGCCATGGCCGGAGGGGTCGGTGCCGCTGGCACTGGCACAGCTGAGACCTTTAGCCCCTTTCTGCAAGCAAAGCCCCATGAGCAGCCCCATCTCAGGCTGTTCCAGGAGCTCACAGGCACCATGACCAGGTAAGGGCCTCACGTTGGGCCAGGGGATGCTTAGATTGGACATTAGGAAGAAGTTCTTTACTGACAGAGTGATCAGGGACTGGGACAGGCTGCCCAGGGAGGTGGTGGAGTCACCATCCCTGGAGGGGTTAAAAAAATGAGTAGATGTGGCGCTTGGAGACGTGGTCTAGGGGTCAGGGAGATGTTGGACAAAGGTTGGACTTGATGACCCTAGAGGTCTTTTCCAACCTAAATGATTCTATGTGACCACAGCTCAGCTTGCCCTGGGATGAGCGAGGAAACCCTGACCCTGTGCAGGCAGAGGGGAAAAGGGGGGCCAGGATGGTGCTGCCAAACAGGGGTACCCCCGGCTGGAGCTGCCAATGGGGGTGCGGGGAGCAAAGACCCTCCCCGGGAGCAGAGTGGCCCCCCAGCAGCCCCTGGCTTGTGTCTGTCTCTCCTGCCTTGCAGGAGCAGCTGTCCCAGGGCAGCGATTCGCGGCTGACGTCGGCTGTGCCGGAGCATCCCGCGGTCAGCCAGGTCCTCCCAAGTGAGGAGAAACACGCGGCCGGGCCCAGGGGTTGCTGCCAGGACTTGCCTTGGAGAGGTCGACCAGGGTGTTGGCTTGGTCACTCAGCTTCCTCTGCTCCATCTTCACACTCCGCAACCTGGGGGGGAGGAAAGCAACGTGGCTGCACCCCCTCCCCAACCGCAAACCGCCCACCCACACCCCAGGAATGGGAAATGGTCCCCATGGCCCTGCCAGGGGCTGGATGTGATCCCCTGGGCTCAGCATCCCTCCCAGCCCCACGGGCAGCCCCTTACTGGTGAATGGCTTGTAGGAACTTCCTCTGGTGCTTCCTGACTTTGGCATGGTCAATCTTCTTCAGCAGCTTCGTGTGTTTGTAGATGAGCCACGTTTCCCGCAGCACGTTGGCTGCTGCGTTCTTGATCTGTGAGAGGAGAGGCGGCTGCAGGTCACTGGCCCCAGGGTCTCACCGACACCCGCCTGGCTCTGCCGGGAGCCGGCGCTGCAGGAGCACTCGACCTGTCCCCAGAGGTGCCCAACTCTGCTCCCACAAGGTCTCCTGCACTTCTGCAGGCAGCTCGAGTGGGGTCAAGGGCAGGCAGAGCAGCCCCTGGTGCACCCACCCTCCCTGCACCGATGCTCGGGGCTCCTCGCCCACACACGAAGCTGTGCCCTGAGCCTCGAGCAAAAGGAAAAAATTCCCAAAGTTTTTCTCAGTTCCCACATCCATCTGCCACTCCTGGCGGGTCCCGCCTGGGCTGCCAGCGTGAGGACGTGGCTCCTGCAGCCTCCGCGGCTGAACCGCAGCCCGGCTGCTCGCTCCAGGATGAATTGGCCGCCGTCTGCCTGGCACGGAGCCTGCGGATCCGGACCCGTGGTCGGGGGAATGGGGCCCACCGGCTGTTTGCTTCCCCGGTCTGGCCGTGCGGAGGCCTCCGACCATCCCCGTGGCCTCGGGGCTCCTGCCGGCACTTGGCTCTGCTCTCCAGGGTGCCCTGGGCACATCCTGGCAACAGGAGGTCGCCCTTCCAAGGGCTGCACTGATGCCCACTCTGCCACCATCCCCTATAGAAAATATCCCGTTACGTGGTGCTGCCGGGATTGGCCACGATGAGAGACCAGAGACCTCCTGCAGACCCCACACGCTGCTGGGGACCTGACACCAGACTCCAGCACAACCAGTGACCCACGGACCCTGGCACAACCAGTGACCCTGCAGACTCCAGCACGACCAGTGACCCTGCAGACCCCCCACTGCAGCCCCTGGGCCCCTCCCCGGGGATGGGAAGTGCCGGAGCCTCCTGTCGTGGCAGGTGAGGGGCTGAATCACTGGAACCCGGTTGTCTTCCTGACACCGAGATCACGCTCTGCAGGGGCAGGGATCCTGCATCCTCCCAGGGGGAGAAACCCGGGATTTTCCTCCCGGGGGTGCGGTGAGCATCCTGCACTGCCTGAATCCCTGATTCCGAGCTGGATCTTCTCAGTTCCACCACAATGCTCATGCCTGTGCTGTGCCCATGGCTCTCAGACACCTCCTCTGGGACCCGCACCCAGAGGTGCCACCCCCTTCCCCTGGCTGTGGTACCCCCAGCACCTTACCCGCTTTGTCAGCTGCGTGTCCATCATGAAGTTGTGGACGTGCTTCTCAGCCTTGGTGAGCTCCAGCTTTCGGGCCACCACGGCCACCACCAGCGCTGTGCAGCCAGCACCCTGTGCGGGGACACCAGTTGGGGAAAGGGGTTGTCACCCTCAAGCACCTTGTACAAATCGGTGTTCACATCATCATGGATAATGAGCTGAGGTGTCTCAGGGGCTCCTTGGCACAGCTACACCCGAGGCCCCGGGGGACGGTGACCTTTGGGCCATGAGGCAATGAAGGCAGAGCACAGCGGGGATGCCGGAGGGAGTGCGGGGGCCGGAGGGCTCCCAGCTGGTCCCAGCACCATTTGGGATTGCTCTGGGGGATGGAAGTCAGGTGGTGGGAAGGAGGGCGGCCAAGGGATTCTTGGGGCCGCTCCATCCCTGGGGACACCTTGACCCTGCTGCGCTCCGGGTCCTCCTTTCTCATGAACATGGGTCCAAACCCCCCTGAACCCCTCCTGCGGGGACCACAGGGCAGAACCAGCTGATGTCCTGCACTGAGCCCCATGGGACAGCAGCACCCACCTGGCACAGACCCAGCCTGCCCCACCAAACCACCACCCTGCTAATTACTGTGCCCGCAGTAATTGCACTCCCTGCTCCATCAGCTGCCAGGCTGCGAGGCCCCGGAGCTGAACCCATCACTCCTCCTGTGCGGACAAGCCAGCCAGGAAAATCTGGTGTCCCCACCACTGTGACAGGGACGGGCAGAGCCCGCGGGACAGTGACCAGCTCAGCACGGCCCTTACCATGATGCCGGTGAGCAGACACACGCCCTTCCCACAGTAGGTGTGTGGGACCATGTCACCATAGCCGATGGAGAGGAAGGTGATGGAGATGAGCCACATGGCACCCAGGAAGTTGCTGGTTACGTCCTGCTGGTCGTGGTATCTGCCAAGGAGACGTGGGCACCGGGGTCAGGGCAGGGGATGGCTGCAGGGAGCCCCTGGGCACAGCAGCTGCCCTGGCACGAGGCTGTGCCATGCGAGGGGGAGTAGGGATCCGTACAACAGCAGGATGCCCCACGGCAGCAGAGGTTGCACAATTTCTGGCACAGAAAAACCCACATGGACAAAATCAGAGCGAAAACCTCATCATAAAGGGCTCCTGCTTTCAGTCAGACCTGTCAGCACATCCTGGTCCCACCGCCTGCATCCCCGGTGCCACGTGGCGCGGCGGCGAGAGCGGCTGATGGGGGAAGCAGCTGCGGCTCCACAAACCCCCCGGCCCCGCTGGCAGCCTCCTCCTCCGCACCCCCTGCTCCTCCGCCCCAGGGGACGGTGCCAGCAGCACCGTGGGGCCGGATCCTGCCAAGGCTCCAGCACGGTGGGGATCAGCTCCCAGGCTCCGGACGAAGCGCAAGTGGAGCGGCCACGGCTGCGGGGATGCTCCAGGAGTTCACTGGCTGTGTCCCCACCGAGCTGGAGGTCACCCGCTGCCCTGATCAGCCCGGCAGCCGTCGTGGTGAGCACACAACCGGGGCTGTGCCGGGATGCTTCCCAGAGGATGCTTCCCAGGGGATGCCACGATGGATCCCGGCTGCAGCGGGTCCCAGCCCCAACACAGGCTGGACCATCACCCTCCTGCCTGAGGCACCCCCCTCCCAGCATCTCCCAGCTTCTCCCAGCTTCCCCCAGCCTCCTCATGAAACCATTCGAGGCAAAACAGATGGAGATTTTGGCAACCCCCCCCCAGTTCATCCCAGCTCCTCGCTCCCGGAGCAGTTGGGTCTTCTCCTCTTCTGAAATGTTTTTCCCCCAAGACTTGAATGAGATCCTGGTGCAGGACAAAGTGTCCTCAGCCATGGCAAGAGCTGCTGCTGCGCTGGGCTGGGCTGGCCAAGGAAGTCAGGGCTCATCCCTACAGGGCTCCCCAAAATCCCATGCACCCCCCATTCTGGTCAGCACATTTCCCAGGGAAGGCTGAGCCCAGCAGCCCACCATGGGCACAGCTGCTCCCCACCCCATCGCCCCCGTGCCACGCCAGTGCCAGGCAGAACATCACCACACCACAGTGCCACAGCAGCACCGGCTGGGCCAAACTGACCCCATGGGCGTGGGGGGCTGCAGGACGGCTGCACCTCACCCCGGGGTGTGGGGCTGGCTGCACGTGCGGGCACACGTGTGGGCACACGTGCGGGCACATGGTGGTGGCGGCAGGCAGGGCCGGCACCGCAGGCAGCTCAGCGCGGCGGCCGGGCGAGCGGGCGAGGTTGCTAAGAGACTCGCTGCCTTCGGAGAGCTGCGGGAGAGCATGGGAGGATGCCCGGCAGCCAGGCTGGCACGGGAGCAGCCCCCAGTGCCGAGGGGACGTGCCATCGTTGTGCCACCCCAGCCTGGAAACTATGTCCTGGAGTGGCACCTCCACCTCTGAGCTGCCTAGTGCCAGTGGGTGTGGTTGGGGATCTAGAATCATCTAGGTTGGAAAAGACCTTTAGGATCATCAAGTCCAACCTTTGTCCAACACCGCCCTGAGCCCCAGACCACGTCCCAAAGCTCCACATCTACTCGTTTGTTGAACCCCTCCAGGGATGGTGGCTCCACCACCTCCCTGGGCAGCCTGTTCCAGTCCCACAAGCCACAGCAAACTGGTTTCCAGTGCCAGTGCAGCAACCTGCCATCGGTGGGGACACGGGCATGTGCCCTGGGTGGTCCTTGCAGGAGCTCTGTGGCACCTCCACGCTCTGGGGTTGGTGGATCCCTCGGGGATGGAGCATGTCCCAGGAGTCCTGCACCCCCCAGGTTGATGCATCCCCAGCCCAGCTGGGAGCCCGCCCAGTTTGGCATCTGCCCCTCTGGAGACAGAGCGAGGTGGCAGCAGCCGCGGTGCCGATGATCTGCAGCACCTTCTTTGCGTCATTTCTCTTTTTTTTTTTTTCACTGCTAATAGTTCTTTATTTACACTGCATTTCCCAGACTAAGCCCCTCACGTGCTGAATCAACCCCCTGGGAGACTGTTCGCCCGCATCTTGTTTAGGAGGCACAAATAAAAATCTCCCAAACCCAGTTAAGTGTTGTGTCCACCCAGCAGATCCTGGGAGTGTCGTTAAGGAAGGCAAATACAGCCTGAGAAAGCTCCTACAGCCCCAGCGTGCTGCTCTGCTCTGCTCTGCTCTGCTCTGCTCTGCTCTGCTCTGCTCCCCCAAAAAGGCTCCTCGAGCTGGTCTGATGCCCCTTCACGGGGTGAGCAGCACCATCCCAGCCTGCGGAAGAGGAGGGGTGGTCTTCCTCCCGCCTCACAAGGGCCCAGGAGCAAGCTGGGGGACCCTGTGCTGCCAGTGGGTCAGTGCTGAGGATGGCATGAAGCTGCCACAACAACTTAAAGAGATTTGATGTGACTTCACTAATCCACACGTTATCTTGGGCTATGGGTGCTCCACCACAGCCCCCCCCGGTTCCCCTCGGGGGACCTGCTGGCAGGGCCCCAGGAGCTGGAGGCGCAGCGGTACCCACAGGCGCCGGTCGCCACAGCAACCCCTGTGCCGAGCGCGGCGCTGCCGGTGTGATGCCATCCAGCAGCGGGTTTGTCACCGCGGTGTTGTCATGGCACTCGCTCGCAGCGATGCCAGAGCCTGAGCCAGGCGCTGCCACTCGCCAGCTCACGGCACCTCCGGCCCCCCCCCAGGCACAGCCTCCCCTCCTCCCCACATCCCACCACACATCGTACCCCTGCACCAGGACCTGCCCATCCTCAGGCACTGCCAGGACAGGGCTGTCCCCTCCTCTACCTCCTGCCTGGGACAGGGGCTCAGTGGAGGGAACCTGTGGCTGCCGAAGCCCCGGATCTCTGCCTCCCTCTCACAGGGTGCTGGGACATCACAGCTCTGCTGAGCATCCTGAATCACTGAGCATCCCAAACTGCTGCACATCCCAAACCCACCCCATCCCCATCCCCATCCCCTCTCACCTCTCGCACACCCGGACCGTCCACGCAGCGATGATCCAGAGGGAAATGCTGAAGACCAGCAGCACCGTCCCCGGGCAGATGGTCATGAGGGTCTTCATGACGAAGCGGGTGTTGAAGTTGATCTTGTTGAGGGCCCCGATGCTGCGCGAGGAGGCGTCGGTGAAGAGCTTGCTGTGCAGCAGCATCACCCGCGCGATCAGGTAGAGGCGCAGGAACATGGGGATGGACAGGATGATGTCCACGTCCGCCTCTGCCCGAGAGGGTGTGTAGGAGAAAGCCAGGCGGGCTGTCCAGAAAAATTTGTACTCCCCGGGGATGGGGTGTATGGCACAAACCAGCATCTCCAGGCTGATGTAGAGGATGCGCTCGTAGGTCATCGCTATCCGCCAGTCGTCGGCTCCGTTGTCGATCACAAAGAGCTACCGGGATGCAAAACCACACCGTTACTGGTGGCCCTGGTTATCCCTGCCCCACCAGCATCTACCACCATGGGGAGCCAACACCAGAGCCCTGTGGAGCCGGGAGGGCTCCAGCCAGGAGGGCTGGGGATGGGTTTGGAAGGAAAACGTGGGTAAGAGCCTTTGCCATCCCCCCTCCTGCTCTGCCCGGGTGTTCAGGGGATGGTTACAGTGCTGGGGACACCCCAGAAAGCTTTAGGGTGCCTCGAGCACCCCACATCAGCTGGCAGGAGCCACCTCCTGGCACAGCCTCCTCTGCACCCAGGGCAGAGAGCTGGGGCGAGCCAGGATGCCACGAGCACCGGCACCAGCCACCCCAGCCCCTTTGCTCCTGTTGGTGCTGCACCAGTGTCACCAGCAGCCACCACGCCTTGAGTGCCAGGACAACTTTTGGGGAGGGAACGCCCCAGCCAGAGCACCCGGCCGCTGGCAGTGATGGGATTCTGTTGTCATAGCAACCGCCAGTTCATCCTGGGTACCAGCTCCTCTCCCACCGCCGGCGATGGAGCCGGGGTCTGCAGGGGCTGGGGGACGGCAGCTCGAGATGGGCCCTCTGGGTCCCCACCCTCCCTGTCCTGCCTTGGCCCATCCCGAGACTGTCACCAGCTTGTCCCTGGTGCCATGGGGACATCGGTGCCACTGCAGCAGTGAGGACACTCTTGGGGCCTCTCCACGCCCAGCACTTGGCAAAGACACCACTGGGAAGGGATCCAAGGGGGACGTGGCAGACGGTGCTACCGTCACCACCGTGTCCTCGACCCCTGGCTCATCCAGGGGGCCAGGAGCCACCGCAGCCACCTCAGCCCCGTGGGGTGGGGGGTGGGACCATGGCCCTGGCTGGCACTGTGCCTGGGAACAACCCTCCCGCCACGCCGGAGGCCACGGTGCACCTGTGCCGGCCACCTCCCTGGCACGACACAATATGGCACGGCACGGCATGGCATGGCATGGCACAGCACATGGGGCTCTCCCCCGGGACAGCCAGAACTGCCAGGACTGCCCTGGCCACCTCCCTTTCTGTGTGAACGCTCTGCTCCTTTGAGCTGCTTTGTTTGAGAAATTGTTTATAAAAACGCTCCAAGCTGTCAAGGGAGATCCTCAGGCATTTAGCAAGCTGACAGCCCATTCCTTCCTGGAAAAGGGTGTTAAAAATAAACAAATTAGCGAGAGGAAAAAGGCAGGGAGCCTTTTGACTGCATGTGGGGGGTTTGCCATGGGCCAGGTTGGGGAAGGGAAGGAGAAAGGTGGGGGGGGGTGGGTCAGGCGGGTTCCCCCCGCGCCAGCCCTTCCCAGCCCTGCACCTGCAGCGTATCGCTGCAGGTTTCCATGGAAACCCCGGCACGGTCCAGCGGTACCCAACGGGGCATCCCCAGCATCCCCAGCCCCGGCTACGGCAGGGGAAGGAGCAAGCGTGTTGGCCATCGCGGCTCCAGACCAGCGAAGCACAAGAAAACCACCGAGAAGCCATGTGGGGGGGAGAAGCTTCGCTTGGCTGAACGCACAGAGAGCCCGGGGCACCCTGTGGGCAGGGACATCCTAAGGACCCGCTGCTGTCTCAGCCCAGCAGGCGATGGGCACAGGGACATCCCGGGGACCCGTCATCGTCCCAGCCCATCAGGTGACAGGGGGCACAGGCAACCAGGGAGGGGACAGGCAGGACCCAGGAGCTGGACCCAGGATCCCCAGCACAGCAATGCCCCAGCCCTGCAGAAACTGAGGCACAGGGAGAGCTGCTAATGTCCCACAGGACTCAACAATTAATGCAATTAATACTGAGGGAAGAGGCCGAAGCTGCTGCCAAGTCGTTCCCAGAGGCCAGGAGGATCTGGCAGGTCTGGCAGTCCCACAACGGGGTGAGTGCAGTCCCCCCTTAGGCAGGAGGGACAAGAGGTTGAGGATGCACAGCTCTGCCAACCCCGGCTGGATCATCAGCAATCCCTTTATAAGCACCTAGAAGCTACCGTGGCAATCAGCAGCCGCCCGGCTCTGGCCAGGGAAAATCAAGTCAAACCCATCCCCTTCCCACCAGCACAACCAGCCCAGCACTGCAGCCACACCGCGGAGAGGTTCAGTGCCCACACTGGCACGGCACAACAGAGCACTGCATGGCACAGCACAGCATGGGATGGCACAGCACGGCACGTGTGCCCAGGGAACAGGACCCTGTGGAGGGTCGGCAGCTGGGGGGGCTCAGCCGTGGCCGGTGGACACCGTGTTTGCACAACCCTCTGCTGAGCACAAGGAGGAGGAGAAGGCAGCGAGTGCCGGGGCACGGCCGCCCGCTGACCCTGCGGTAAATATTATTCTAGCAAAAACCAGAGCTCTCAAATATTTGCTTTGAGCGACCCACCAGCCGGGTCACCGCGCAGCCGCCGCGGCTCCCAAGAAGGTCCTGGCAGGGGCTCCTGCTCCAGCCCCCCCAGCCAGCGAAGCCGCCCTGGCCCCAGCCTCAAGTGGGACGAGGTGGGATCCTCGGTGCTCTCAGGGCTGGGGGCTCCAACTGCCCCCCCCCCGGGATGCTCCTTCTCCCGCCCGTTGATTCATTCCTCCCATGCCCAGAACCCGCCAGCATCGTGCCGACACCGGATCCCGCGGCCTTCCTGGAGCGAACCGGGGCCGGCTCATTTCCCAGCAGAGCTGGGGCGGGCAGGGAGGAAGAAGGTGGGCAGCGCTGATTAGGAGAGGACTCCACAGCTTTCCTTGGCACCTCGGCCACTCCAAGGTCTTTCCTGGCTGCAGCCACCACCAGCCACTCTGCCAGGCACCCTGTGCCAGGACAATCCCACAGTGCCCAGTGTCACTACCCCCTGAGACCCCTCAATGCCCCCCTGAGACCCCTTGATGTCCCCCAAACACCCGCCCTGAGAGCTTGGCAAGGAGGGAAGAGGCTCCATGCAGGCTGTGAGCTCAGGTCCCACGCCTCACCAGCGTGGCTGGCAAACCCCAGCCCCTCGCCCTGGCAGCCCCTCGCCCAGCGCTGGCAGCACCAGGACCTACCTGCACCTCCCGCGTGTGGTAGGCGATGATGAGGCCGAGCAGGATGACGGTGGAGAGGCTGATAAGGCATTTCAGGGCCAAGGAGAACATGGAGTCCTGCAGGGCGAGAGCAGGGCGGGCGTTAGGGGGGAGGTGGCCATGGGACCCGGCCGACGATGGCCGCGATACCCGGGGAGATGCTGCACCCCCAGCACTTGCTTCCCCCCGACTGGCATTTCAGCCTCCCCAGCAGGGGCACCACTGGCACCACTGGCACCACTGGCATCACTGGCATCACCAGCAAGAGCAGCCCTTTCACAAAATGTTGTTTTAATGCAACCCTGCCAGGGGTAGTGACCACCCTCCCCTCACTGAGATGTGCGACACCAGCACCCAGCCCCATCCAGCATGAGCCCAACGTCATGGCACCCTGATGGATGGTTTAATTAGATCCTCCTGATAATCAGCTTGATGTAAATTCAACCAGCCCCTGATTGGGGCTGGTCAGAGCAGCTGCTCCCCAGGACCCCACAAGGAAGAGTCGGATTCACCGTCCCCTCCTGGGGCTCCCCTCCTGACCCTTTGTTAGTCACCAGCAACTCGTGCTGCCACTGGCCACGATCCGGCACTTGGGTGCCTTCTGGGCACCCACCAGGCTCTGGCAGCCCCTTGCCAAGGCATGATCTCCAAACCAACCTGCCCTGGCACCGCAGCCGTCCCATGCCTCCACCCCATACCCACCACGCTGAGGCCTGGCACGCTCACGGCATGCTGAGACACTGGCAAGCTTGTGGCACGCTGAGAGCCGGCACACTCGTGGCACGCTCATGGCACACTGAGCCTGGCATATTCATGGCACACCAAGCCTGGCACACTCCCAGCACATCGCATCCGTTCTTGGCCCCCCAGTGTGCCAGGCTGCCTTCAGCCTCACTCCTCTCCCTCTTCCCGTTGCTCCCCGTCCCCGTGGGGCACCCGAACGCCAAGGAGGGACTATTTGCAGCGGAGGCGGCGGCGCATTGTTAACGACTTGGCTCCGGCCGCGCAATTGTGTGGATATAATGGCTGGTGCTGAGAGAACCAGGGACCGAACACGGGCTATTAATAGGCAAAGTCTGGGGCAGGGCTCGTGCCAGTGCTGCTCGGGCAGAGCCTTCCCAGGGGCACCAATCCTGCCTGCCAGGAGCACAGGGGACCCCCGGGAGGCACGAGTGTCACGGCCACAGTGGCTGCACCTCCCGGGGACCCAGCGACCACCCTGGCAACTGCCATTGGCAAAGGCTCCTGCACACCCACCGTGTTTACCAACGGCTCCTGCCAGCACCGGCTCCGGAGGGACCGGGCAGGAAGAGCCGCTGCTGGATCCCACGCTCCCAACAAACAAGGGAGGGGGGCTCGGCCGGACCACGGCGACGCCTTGGCAACCCCCCTGCCCGTGCCACGCTGCTGGCAGGATGCAGGGGAGGCTGCGGTGACTCTGGGGACCAGCGGAGCCTTCCCGAGGGCAAGGGAGGCCCCATCCTGCCTATGCTCGAGGGACCGTCACCGGGCTGGCAAAACCCGGTCACAGCATCCGCACTTTCCGGCTCGGCCCCACCGAGCACACGGTGGAGGGGCTGGTGGCAGAGCTGGAGCCAGGCCAGGGCTGGCGGCACCAACATCCCCGTCCCCTCGACAGCTGCCGGCCCCGGATCCTTCGCTCCCTGCGCGCGAGCTCTGGTTTCCCACCGGGGGCTGCTGGGGGGGTTTAGAAACACTCTCCCTCTGCCACAGCTCAGGACAAGGGCCTGGGGCGGCCGGGAACCAGGGAACCCCCCATGCCCTGCGAGTGTTGGCACGAGCACCATGGCAGGTGCCAGGACAGGGGTCACGGGGGCTGCGGGCGGCAGCGCTGACTCACGGGGTCTCCCCCGGCTGACACGGCAGCTCCGTGTGCCAGGGCTGAGCGTGGCGGTGGCGCTGCCGGCAGCCTGGTGAAGGCGCCTGGTTCCTCCCAGCACCGGGCACATGGGCCCAGGCAGCCGGGTGAGCGCGGCTGCGGCTCAACAGGTAGCGGGAGCGGGAGGGGGCCGGCGGCTCGGCCTTGCTGCTGCCAAAGGGAGCGGGAACCACTGGGAAGAGACTCCGGCAGCAAAACAAAGCGAAGCATCCTCAGCGGGGAGCCGGGGACGCGGGGCCGGCATCCACCAGAGCTGAGCCAACCGCTGTCGGCAGCCCCTGCGCTCGCACCGACGTTGGCAGCTGTGGGCAGCCGGGGCTTGGGACACCCCTGCCGCCAGCTGGGCAGCTCCGCGGGGAGGTGGAGGGGTCCCCCACACCCACGGGACCCCCAACCACGTCCCTCCCTCCCTCCTTCCACCTGCTCCAGCTCCGCCGCCTCTTCCACCCGCACCGCCCTCCCCACCGCCCGCGCCAGAGAACGGCTGAAAGCAGCGAACGGCCCCTTCCCACCCTGCTCCTGCCCCTCCACCAGCGGCACTGCGGCATGGGGANCCCCCCGGGACCCACCGTACCTTGGAGTAGAGCCCCCAGGAGAGCTCGGTCTCGATGACCATGACGACGATGCCGAACATGCCGAAGATGAGCGCGTAGTCGCTGAGGCGCTTCCTCTTCTCGAAGAGCGCCCGGCGGTGCCCCAGCCGGTACCCGATGTTCTGCGCCTTGCGCTTGGGCCCCTTGGCGAAGGCGGCGGGGGCCGGGCGGGCGGGCGGGCGGTCGGGGCGGCGGGCGGCGGGCGCGTGGTTGTCCTCGCGCGAGACGACGATCTCCGGGGGTCCGGTGGCACCGAAGAGCTGCAGGGGCTGAGCCTCCGGCTCGGCCTCGA
>VYZX01021377.1:0-14964 GCA_013401335.1 Brachypteracias leptosomus | reverse complement strand
GGACCGGGACGAACCAATTCCGGGGCGGGGCGGGGATGGAATGAACCATGTGCCGAGGGAGGGGGCGACGCCGACGCCGCGGTCTCGGTGTCCCCCCCCACACCAGGCAGGGCCTAGAGAAATACCAATTTTAATACCAACCGCCGGTTCCTTTGGTTTAGCGGGGCCCGGGGGCCCGGGGCTGCGGGGTTGGGGCTGCGCTTTGGCTTGGGGGGATAACACCGTGCATGCAAAAGGGGGGGAACCCCCACCGACCCCCCCCACCGGGGCTACCGGAGCCGGCCGTGCCCAACCGGGACCCCGGGGAGGGGGCAGGTGGGCGGGGAGGGGAGTTGGAGGAGCTGGGCACGGTGGGGGGGAGGGCTGGGAGCTTGGAGGGGCTCTGGCCCCGGCCCCCCCCCCAGGCATTGCATAAGAGTGTGGGACCTGCGGGGTCAAGGCACAGAGTTAACACGTAAAGTGATCGGGTACAGTCGGTGCGGGGCCGGCCGGGCCTTGTGCGCTGGGTGGGGAGCCCCCCCAACCCCCCTGCACAGCCCCGGGGGGGCTCAGATGCCACAGCCCCGAGTGGGGCTGTGGTTCGGTGGGAGCGGAGCTGCTGTGCAAAGGCTGGAGTTGGGAGGCGGCTGGGGGCTTTGGCACAAAGAGCCCCCCTGGCCCGGCAGCAGCTCCCCCCGTGCTGCCCCGGCCGCCAGCTCCGTGTGGTGGCGGGTGGGACAGGCCCCATCCCTGGGCAAGTCCATGGTCAGTCCTGGGCAGAGCCCCCGGCCGAGAGTCTTTGGGCTCCCTGGGGCAGGGAGCGGTGCCCGTGGTGGGGGCTGCACACGCTGGGAGCCCCCGGCGCTCACAGTCTCCTCTCCACAGGCTGCTGCAGGCACATCTCGCTGCCGGCTGAGATGATGGGCAGGTGATTGTCCATGTGGTAGCTGATGAGGTGGCTGACGCTCTCGAAGCGATGGTCTTTTGTCCGCACCTGGGGGGACGGGGAAGGGGCGCTCAGGAGGCTGCTGTGCCCGCGGGAGCCCAGAGCCACCAGCCTCTGTGGGCTGGGCACTGAGCAGCCCTCACCCTCATGCTCTCCCAGGTCCCTTCCAGCCCCCCAAGCCAGCCCAGAGGTGCCCACCAAGGAGTGGAGGGGAATCTCTGTGCCCTGGTAGCTTTGTACCCACCCCAGCCCCCCAGGGCTGTGCCAAGCTCCCTCCCCAGAGCATGATGGGGACTCACCACTCCCTCGGGATCCACCAGCAGGAGGTGCTTGGGCTGCCCGCCCTGCAGCCCGGTCAGCACGTACTGCCCGGGGGTGGTGGTGCTCTCCCGCACCAGAAAGTCCCCGTTCACCTTCAGCAGCTTCTCGGCCTCCTTGCGGTTCATCTTCCCGTGGTACCAGGGCTCCCGCCTCAGCTGCTCCTCCATGGAGGCCACCACCTGGGCCGGGGGCAGCCCCACGGGCACGGCCGGGGGCACTCGCAGGGCATCTTCAAAGGGCTCTGCAGGGGAAGAGGAGCAGGGGGACGGTGACTGACCTCACAGCCCCCCAGCCCAGCCCAGGATGGACCCCCCGGGCCCAGGCAGCCCCCACCCCACTCACTCATGTCGAAGAGGTCCCTCTGGGCACTGCCGTTGGCCGTGGCAGGGGTGCCAGTGGCTGGCACTTGGCGTGTCTTGTCCATGTTCTGCACATTGACGTAGGACGGGTCATCGAACAGATCCGTGCGGCCGGACACCCCCCCCGGGGCCGGGTACTTCTCTCTCCCTGCTGCCAAGAGCACCGTGGTCAGCAGGGCTCTGTCCTCCCTTGCCCCACACCAGTGCCCGCTGTCAGAGCAGACAGGGACTGGCCGTGCCCGTCACGTACCTTGGGCAGGTGGGTGCTGCTTTCGGGGGTCGTACTCCCCACTGGACTGGCCGATGGGCTGCGGGGAGAGGAGGGCAGTGACCCCACTGAGCTCCCCACCCCGTCCCACTCCCCACACCCCGTGGGAGACACAGGCGCAGCTCTGGTGGTGGAACAACCTTGAGCGAAGAGCCCATGGCCTGGCCAGGGTCCCTGTGTCCCCGTTGTAAGGTGAAGCCCCCCAACAAGGATGTGCCCAAGGCCTCACCAGCGTGGCCCCCAAGTGATTTGGGGTCGGGGCAGCCCCGTCCCGCAGCCTCATGTCCACGACCCCCCCAAGGGGAGGCTCCTTGCCAGGGAAGTCATTGTAGTACTGGTGATCTGGGGCTGGCTCCTCCTCTTCCTCGTCCCAGGCAGAGCCATCAAACCCTGCCATCCTGGGGGGAGCAGAGAGCAGCTGATGGTGGCCAGGGCTCCATTCCCCCTCCAAAACCAGACCTCAGATGTTCTCCCACCTCCCTCCTGCCCACACAGCCCTGCCCTCACCTGTCGTGGGGCGTCACCAGCTTTGGGGGGTTCTTCAGGTACTGCTTGAAGCGCAGCTCGAAGGCCTGTCCGATGGTGCTGATCACATCTTGTGCCAAGCCCTCGGGGCACTCCAGGATGTGGCAGGCTGGGGAGGAATGGAGCGTGGAACACAAACGTTGTGTTCTCCACCCCTCAAACCTGCCCTGTGCACCCCAGAACCTCCCTGCAGGGGACCCTGTGCCCCCCCCAATGCTGAGCTGTGCCTAAATGTCCACGTAACGGAGCTCTGACAGTTCAGACCCCGGGAGCAGCCTCACCTCTCTGGTTGACGGGGTCTTTGGCAACGTAGGCGACGTACTCGGCTGTGTCCTGTGGGCAAGATGCCAGCGGTGAGAACAGGGCTGCCAGGGAGGGGGCAGGAGAGGCACCAACCCCAGCATGGAGCAGGGCACGGACCCTGTGTACTCACCGGGTCTCCCCCAGAGGCGAAGGAGATGGACTGCATGTGGTGGTTGGCAATGATCTGCAAGGCAGAGAGTGTGTTGGACACAGCCAGGAGCTCCTCTGTGCCCAGCCGGAGGTGGCACCACTTGCCTGCCATGCTCCTCCCTGAGCTGGCCTGGCATGGGGGCTCACAAGCCTTTGGAGCCCTGGTTATGAGCCACAGGCCACCACACACCTCCCCTCTCTCACCTGCTTGCAGTCAGAGGCCATGAGGTTGAGGCTGCTGGTGGAGATGGTCAGGGTGATGGGCATGCCTGCAAACTTCAGGTTGCTCTTTCCCAGGATGGAGTTCAGGGAACGACCACAGGGCTGGGGGCAAAGGGCAGCGTGGGGAAGGGGCTCCCCAGGCCAGACACAGCCCAGCTGGGCTGGGATCCAGCCCCAGCCCCACGGATGCTCCCCCCAGCAGCTCCCAGCCCGACCTCACCTTCCTCCTCCGCACGGCTCCCTTGGCACCGGGCACGGCCTCGCACACCAGCCCAATGGCCTCTCTGTGGGGACAAAATGGGACGTCAGTGCCCCCAGTGCCTGCCCTCCAACCCCTCTGTGACCCCCCCTGGGACACAGAAGGGACACGGTGATAACGGGGAGCCCATGGGCAGTGCCAGCCGAGGCTCTTCCAGCAAGGGAGGCGAGATGCTGGTAACAGGCGGCTTCAAAAGCCCCCCAACACCACAGGGACTCAGATCCCCCCCCGAAACCCCCACAAGCAGCAGCCCTCGGGGACAGGCAGAGCTCACCTGGTGACCTGTGTCCTGGTGTTGAAATCCAGAGCCCTCATGGACTGGAGAACCTCCACACAGCCCATGTACTGGGGGAGAGAGCAGGGTCAGCCCTGGGGTGTGCTCCCCCCACAGCCCCCCAGCGAATCCCACCCTCGAGGAGCACGCCAGGAGGTCCCCAAGTCCCCATCGTGACCCCACAGTCCTCAGCACTCACCCGGACGTGGTAGGAGACCCCGGGGCCCATGACCTTGTCGTCGGGGTGCAGCCAGCCCCGGGTGGGCTTATTGACGAAGCTGCCGTGGCGGGTCCATTCGTCGCCCCCCAGCTGACCCCCTTCCACCCGCGTCTTCTTCCCGCAGCTCAGCTTGTTCATATCCTGGGGACACACAGCGACAGGTCCTGCTGAGCCTGCAGCCTCCTCCAGTGCCGGTGTCCCGGTGGCGCCGGGATCCCCCGGGCTGCTCCCAGCTGAGGAGCCCCGCAGGCTCAGCAGGGTGGCAGGGTTGGAAAGCTTCAGGTTGGCCATTTTGGGGAAGAAGGAGCAGAGGGTGGTGGGGCTGTCCTCGGACTCAGGAGAGAGCTCCCCAAGAGGCGCCGTGGGGCCGAGGGAGGAGGAGGAGGAGAGGGAGCCCAGCAGAGACCGCGTGCTGGCGATGGAGTCCACGGGGGAGGCCGGGACCCTCTGGCCCCCCACGGCCTCCTCCAGGGAGGAGACGGACTCGTTCCGCAGGTGGCTGTATTTGCTCTTCTGCAGGAGATCCATGACGGAGAGCGGGGTGGGGGCAGCGAGGTGGGGACAGCGACAAGGCTCACGGGGGGCCCATGGCAAGTCCGAGCACCCGTGGCCACCGGGAAGATGCCCCCCAGTAAAAGCTCCGGCCAAGCTCAGCGCTGGGTCCAGGCCAGCCCTGCATGGCTGGCGGCAAGTGCCAGCCCCGGGACGCCAGGCAGCGGGTCCGGGGGTGCCGGGGTCGGTGCCGCCGCGGCCGGTCGGCGTCAGCAGGGACGTGGGATCCGCCAGATGCCGAGCGACCTCCCGCTCCTGCCGCGGAAACGGGGCCGCGGCGACGCCCTGGGAGCCCCCGGCAATGGGGAGGGGGGCTCAGCACACCCGGCCCCCAGCCCGCAGGTCAAGCCCCACGTCCCTGCATCGCTCCTGCCCCGGGCCAGCCACAAATCCCATTGTCTTCGGGCAGGGCCGGCTCCAGCCCCCCTGCCCCAGCGCCGGGTCCGTGCCCACTGCCTGCCCGCTCGCTCCGGACCCGACGCTGCTACGAGGAAATCAAAAGCATGAATATTTAAAGCGCTGAGACAAGGCAGCCACAGAGCACATCCCAGCCCAGCCCAGCCCTGCTCCCAGCACCGTCCAGGAGCGAACAAGGTCCTTCTGTGGCGCCCAGTGCCACGCCAGCCACGTGCCAGCAGCGGGCAGCCGCCGTTGGCTCCCCGGGCTGTGCCAGGGGGGGCTGCGATGCCGCCGGTGCCCGGGATGCGGGGACATGCAGTCCTTCGATCTGGCGGGAGGAAGAGAAGGATGCTCAGGATACAGGTGGGCTGTGCCGGGAGGGGCAGGGCTCAGCACCGGGAACCGGCAGGAGAGGCGGCGGCTGCTGCTGCCTCCCTCATCCCCGAGAGGAGGAGAGGGGGCTGCGGCTCCCGGCAGGGCCGTGCTGACTCACGGGCGGCGGGGCAGGGGCTGCGCGGGCTGGGCGAGGGGTGGGGACCCAGCGCCTATCTGGAGCAGAAAAATCAAGGTCACAGGCGGAGCTAACGGGAGCGGGCGGTGAGAGCACCCGGGGGGCAAACCTCGGCCCCTTCTGCTGCGGCAAGACGGGCACAGCCCCCACCAGCGGATGGGGGGTCTGGGGGGCCAGTCCTTGCTCCCCCATCCTCGACGCACCAGCAGGATCCTGGGCTGACCCGCCTGTGCTGCTCCCCACAGCCCCTTCCTCACCAGCAGCCCTGGGGGGCAAGAGCTCTGCCCCCTTCCACCTCCTGTGGGCTGAACCCCACGCTGCCCAATCCCTCTGAGACCCACCATGGGCCACCACTCTGGAAAAACAGCCACCGAGCCAAACGTGGGTAAATCCAGCCCAAGAGGACGTCTCTCCCAGCTCAGACCTTTGCTGGGCACTGCAAGGCACTGCCAGCTGCCTGCCCCTCTTCCCAAAGGCTGACACACCGGGACGAAGCAACGGGAGCCAGGACAGAGCTAGAAATACCCTCCCGTGCCCACGACGGGGGGTGCACTGCCCGCGGTGTCCCAGCATCACCTCGGGCGGACACACCACGAGCACCAGCCCCCTCCTCAGCCCCCACCTCAGCCACGGGCACCGAGACCCCACACCGGCCGTCCCGCGAAGTGTCCCCGCCAAGGGCCCCCGGCCCTGCCGAGCCGTGACCCTCCCGTGGCCGTGGCCGCTGCTGGAAGAAAGGCAGGAAGCCCCGGGCCAAGGCTCCAGGAAGCCGCCGGCCCCGTGCACGGCCCCAGTTACCAGGGGGAGCCCGACTGGGCGGTGTCGGAGGTGGGGGTCGCCAACGAGGCCTTGGCCGATGTGGGGCTGGGGTCTGTGAGCCCCAAAGCTTTCCCAGGAGCAGGAGGGGATTGTGCAGAGGCAGGGGGGGGTCTCCTCAGCCCCTTCCCACCACCCCAGGGCCCAGACGGGCAGCAGGGCCAGGAGCAGCCATCCCCGACACGCCAAGGGGCTGGCACACCCCAGGAGCCGCTGCCCCCTGCTCAGACAGGCCTCTGCTTCTCTGAGATGGAATAATTCCTGATTTTATCAGACCTTCCCGGGGCCAGCTGGCTCATGTCATCCCTGGTGACAAAACATGTTGCTGCTCCCAGTCCTCGGGGGCCAGAGGTGCCACCAGCGACCCCCCCTGCCCAGGGTGTCAGAGACCCCTTCCCAGGCAGCAGAGACACGTGTGGGGTGGCAGAACAAGGGCCCTGCCCGGACAGGCAGCCCCTGAGCCCCGTCCAGGAGGCAGCAGCTCCAGGACACAGCCCAGCCCTGCCCAGCAGCCCGGAGAGGGGCCGGGACGCGAACACGGGACAGACAGAGGGACACAGGCTGATTTTGATGGCCTGGGGCTGGGGCTTCGTGCGCAGCCCGCGGCGAGGAGCAGGAGCAGAGAGGGGCCGCTCGGGGCCCCGCCACGGGCCAGTGCCCAACATCCTCCCAGGAAACACAAACTGGAGCTGAGTCAGAGACCTGGAACATGCCGGCGGTTTGGCACCAGACCAGGGTGAGGAGCAGGCAGCCACGATCTGGCTGCACGTACACACCTCGCCCGGGCAGGAGACCCCCACAGCCAGCCCCGAGCCTCTGGGGCTGGGGGGAAGCAAAGAAAACCACTCAAACCCAGTCAGCAGCTAGTTTTCCCCCTGAGATATCGCGACAGTGTCACAGGGTGTCTACGTGTTGTGCACGTAACCTCTTTGCTGCTCAGGAGAGATGCCAGTAGAGATCTGGGGAGGAGAATGGGGCCCTGCCAGCGAGGAGAGAGGGGGGCAGGACCCACCACCAAAGCCACCTAGCCCTCCACCGAGGTCCTTACCACGTACTCCATCGCTGGGGGGGGCAGGGCAGGCCCCGGGCAGGCAGCAGAAGCGCACAGCCCCTCTCGTCTGGCACCTGCGGTTCGGGGACAAACAGGGAGTTAGGGGAGCCCTGCTTTGCCCCCTGCCCAGGGAAGGCCCTGGCTCTAGGGGCAGACCCTGCTCCTCCTCGCTGACCGCAGCTGGACGGGGCTGGAGCAGCCCCACACAAGGCGTGAGGGAAGCCTCTCGCTTCCCATCCCAGGCAGGACAGAGCTGGGATGTGCTGGGACAGGAGCACAGACCTTGCAAACGGTGTCTGGGGCCAAGAGTCACCCCGTGAGTCAAGACGAACGTCGGAGCTGATCCCACCCAGGCCCAAAACCGGCACCCAGAGGCCACGAACAACAGGGGAGAGCAGAGGGGGGCAGAGCTGCCCCCTCCTGCCACCCACTCGCCTGGCACCGTGATGCAAAAGGATGGGCAGAGCCCCCGGCGTCGCAGCCCCCTCCTCCCAGGGGAGTGGTGAAGAAGGGAGCCGTGGAAAGAGGCAGGAGCCAGGAAGGGCGGGAGCTCTGCGAGGGGAAAACACAGCGAGCAAAACAGAAGCAGCTCCAGAGCTGCCACTGCCCTTCCCACCCCCACCACCCACCCCCCAGCAGCACCAGGCACCAAACGTGATTTACTTCCTTGCAGCCCTTATCTGGGGCCTGCGAAGGCTGCGCCCAGCCCAGGCGGGCACCAAGGAGACGAGGCAGCGAGATAAGGGCAGGGCCTGGCAGTGCCACGGGGCACCCACTGCCCAGCAAAGACCGAGATGAGGCCCTTTGGACACCAGGGGCTGAGGCTGGTGGGAGGGAGAGAGGGTTGAGAGCTAGACCCGGGGTGCTCAGCCTCACTGAAGCCTCCTCAGGGCCCAGTTGTGCCCCCCCAGGCAGGGGGCATTGCCCCACACAGCTCCCGAGGGCATGGGTGGCCCAGACACGTCACTTCCCCACAAAAGGGCTCTTCGTGGTTCCTCAGGTCAAGCTCGGCTGGGAAGAGATGGGGTCTTGGACCTCTCTGGCACAGGTCAGGGCCAGGGCACCCCTGGGGAGCGCTGCCAAGAGTTGCCCTTGGCCCACAGGCTCCCCCTGCACCAACCCAGCGGGCAGTGCCCAGGTCACGGCTACTCAGAACCCACATCCAGGGTCTCCCCGGGCAGCACAGCCTGGAGGTGACCCCACCTGAGAAGGGAAACTGGAGAAACACAGACAGCCTGCAACAGACGGACACAATGCGCTGCGGGGGGAAGGCAAAGGCCTGCGAGGAAGAACATCCCCCCCGTGCACAGCAGCCGGGTCCGGGTCCCTGGAGCACGGAGGGCAGGCAGGGCTGATGGGAGGGCACAGACTGGCACCGGGGAGGCCGAGGACCCTCTGAACCCGGCTGGTGCCCCGTCACCGGGACACATCCCGGAGCAGCCAGTACCGGGCAACACAAGACGGAGCCCAGCGAGCGGCCCTGGGCACATACAGAGGCCGCCACACCGGGAGTAAGGACGGGGCACCGGGGTCACCCCGGTACCTGGACACCGAGAGGCTGGCGCGGCCCGGTACCGGCTCCGCTCCCCCGCGCCGGGCACGCAAAGGCAGCGGGGAAAGGCGGCCCGGCCCCCACAGCTCCGGGGGAGGCACCGCCTCGCCCCTGGGGCGGCTGTAGCGGGATCCCACCCTCGTTCCGCCGCAGGCGGCGGCGGCGGGCGGGGAGGACTCGGCCCCGGCGGCACCGCCGCCACGGGGGCNCGAGGAGTTCGAGTACCGGTGAGGCGGGGGAGGGGGCCCCGGTAACGGCTCCTGGGGGCTGGGGGGGCAGCTGGGAGTGTCCCGGGGACGGTTTCCGGGAAGGGCGGATGTCCTGGTAACGGCGCGCTGGGGGGTGAGGGGAGCGTCCCGGTAGCGGTACCGCAGTAAGAGTAAGGCATTCCGGTAACGGTTCCCTGGGGCGGGGGGTGTCCTGGTAGCGGTTCACCGGTGATGCAGAAGGGAAGTTCTGGGTAACGGTTCCCTAGTGAGGGGGAGGCCGTTAACGGCTCGGTAGCGGAGGGAGAATGGGCAAGCCACGGCTCTGCAGGGGAACTTATCCCGATAACGGTTCCCTGGAAGATGGGAGGGTGTGTCCCGGTAACGGCTTCATATCGGGGCAGGAGACTGGTCCCAGTAAGAACTCCTGGGTGGGGAATATCCAGCGGGGGAGGGCTCCGGGGGTGCCGGTCCCGGGGGTACCGGCCCCGGCTGAGGGGCTCGGGCCCGCAGGCATGTGATGCTGCCCAAGGACATCGCCAAGCTGGTGCCGAAGACCCACCTGCTGTCGGAGTCGGAGTGGCGGAACCTGGGGGTGCAGCAGAGCCAGGGCTGGGTCCACTACATGATCCACGAACCAGGTGAGCCCCGGGAGGGGGGGCGGCGGCCGCGGGGCCCGGCCTGACGCCCCCTCCTCTCCCCCCAGAGCCCCACATCCTGCTCTTCCGCCGGCCGCTGCCCAAGAAGCCGGAGAAGTGAGTGGCTCCCGGCTCTCCGAAGCCCCCGCCGCCCGAGCTGCGACGGCACCTTCCTTCTCTTCCTTCTCCTCCTCCTCCTCGGCATTCCCGGTCCCGAGCCGCTCCGGTGGGTGCCGGTGACCCTCGGTGCTGCCTGGGTGGCGGCTCGGCCGCGGTGCTGGGGACCCCTCCCTACCTAAATGCTCTCCAAAACTTCAATAAATGGATATTTGGGAGCTCCTGGCTGCCGTGTTGTGTGAGGGGCTCCCGGTACCGTGCTGTGGCAGGCTCCCGGTGACCGGGGCAGCGGAGGGGAGGGATTCCCTGGGGCTGTTCCCCTCTCCGGTGGTTTGGGGGGACTCCTGGGACTTTGTGAGGGTGGGGAAAAGATGCCGGGGAGGGAGGACTCCGGTACCGGGGGGGTGCGGTCGGAGCTCCCGGTCCACCGGGAGGCGCTCGGTGACACCGCCCCCTGCCGGCCGGGAGGACTCACGCCCTCCGCGATGCTTCCGCTCCCTTGGGTCCCGCCTCCCGGCCAATCCGCGCGGGCAGCGCCTGTGACGGACACGCAGCCTGGCCAATGGGAGTGAGGGGCGGAGCTGCGGCCTGTGCGGGCGGGGGCGGCCGGTCGTGGTCCATGTTGGGAGCGCTGCGGGGGGCTCTGCGCGGCCCCGCGACTCTGCGCGCTGCCGCCTCCCGCTCCATGGCGGCCTCCACCCCCCCGGCGCCCCGGGGCTCCGCCGCCACCGCCGGTATCATCGTCATCGGCGACGAGATCCTCAAGGTGCGGCCGGGGCCTGGTCCGAGGGCAATGGGGGGCCCGCTCCTGGGACGCTCCCGCCGTCACGGGTGTCTCCATCTCCCCAGGGCCACACGCAGGACACCAACTCCTTCTTCATGTGCCGGCGGCTGCGTGCCCTGGGCGTGCGGGTGGCGCGGGTGTCGGTGGTGCCAGACGAGGTGGACGCCATCGCCAGCGAGGTGGCCACTTTCGCCGCCCGCTTCACCTACGTGCTGACCTCGGGGGGCATCGGCCCCACGCACGACGACGTCACCTTCGAGGCCGTGGCCAAGGCCTTCGGGGAGAGGGTCACCCCACACCCCGAGCTGGCAGCCCTGGTGCACAAGTTCTTCGGCAAGACGGAGGCGCGGTGCCCCGAGATGAAGCTGGCCCATGTCCCCGAGTCCTCCCTCCTCCACTACGGCACCGACGGGCGCACGGGCAGCGCCTTCAAGTACCCGCTGGTCAGCGTCCGCAACGTCTACATCTTCCCGGGCATCCCGGCGCTGATGGAGCGCGCCCTGGACGGGCTCTCCCACCTCTTCCGCAGCGAGCAGACCCGGTTCCACTCCCGTGCCATCTACGTGGCGGCCGATGAGATCCTCATCGCACCCGTGCTGGGCCAGGCCGATGCCACCTTCCGGGGCCGTGTCAGCCTGGGCTCCTACCCCGACTGGGCCAGCAACTACTACCGCGTGAAGCTGACGCTGGACTCGGAGTCGGAGCAGGACCTGGAGGAAGCCCATCGGTTCCTGGTGGAGAAGCTGCCCCCAGGCGTGGTGGTGCCGCTGGTGACGGACTGCGTGGGGTCAGCGGCTGTGGAGGTGTACGGCCTGGCCCAGTCAGGTACAGCACAGAGCAGCTCAGCCCCACGCTGCTCCTGCACAGACCGGGGCACTGGGAACACTGGTCTGGGAGCAGAACTCGCCTGTTGTGCTGTGCCGGGGGCTTGACGGGTGCTGAGGATTTGCTGGTGCTGCAGCTGCAGTGGGATTCCACCTGTGTAGGGGGGAGTGGGACCCGCAACCCCAGTTAGGGCTGGCTGGTGCCAGTCCCTGGGAGCTCAGCGTGCACTGGGGGAGCAGTGCCAGGGCTCTGTGCAGACAAGAGCCCTGCCCCAGGCCTCCAGGTTGCCGAATCTCTTGGCTCCAGGCTGTGGCTCCTGGAGACAAGACGTGCCCAGAGGGCACAGTGCCACAGGCCCCGGGGCAGCGCTGAGGCCCCAGCAGGCATCGATCCCTTCCCAGCAGGCTCAGCCCTGGGGCAGAAGGTGGCAGCAGCCCTGCGGACCATCGAGGAGGCCTTGGAGCGGTACAGCCTGGCCCAGCTCTGCGTGGGCTTCAACGGGGGCAAGGACTGCACGGCCCTGCTGCACCTCGTCCATGCTGCCCTGGACAGGTACCCAGCCATGGGGCAGGGGTCAGGGGGTCCTGCAGACCCCAGCCGGGGTTCCAGGGCTCTCCCCTGCCCTGCTCCAGGCAAACAAATGGGTTCCTGGGGCCCAGCTCAGGGCATCAGCCATGACGGTCTCTCCGCAGGCAGACCCCGGCGAGGTGGGAGAAGCTGCAGGTTCTCTACATCCGCATCACGTCCCCGTTCCCCGAGATGGAGCAGTTCATCCAGGCAACCGTCCAGAGGTACCGGGGCTGGGAGGAGTCACCGGCGGGGCTGGGGGCAGCGGCGTGTCCCACAGCCCCCGAGGCAGCCCCCCTTCCTCTTGCCACCCCAGGTACAAGGTCCAGCTCCACACGGTGGAGGGCTCCATCCGTGAAGCCCTGGCCCACCTGAAGGAGCAGCAGCCACAGCTGGAGGCCGTCCTGATGGGGACACGTCGGACGGACCCCTACTCACGGACCCTGACACCCATGTGCCAGACAGACCCCGACTGGCCCCCCTACATGCGGGTGAATCCCCTGCTGGTGCGTGGCCTCGCCTGCCCTGGGGCTGTCCCTGCATGGCAGGGGAGCAAGCCTGGCAGGTTAAATGACAGGGCTGGAAACCAGCACTGATCCACCCCCAGCCCGGGGGGCTTCCCTCCCCGTTCCCCTTCTCCCTAGAGCATCCCCTGCCCCATGGGTGCCCCTGGCTGCAGCCAGGTCCTGCCCCCCTCTGGTTCTGCAGCAACCCCTCCCCAACTCTCTCTGCAGGACTGGACCTACCGGGACATCTGGGAATTTTTGCGCAAACTCTTTGTCCCCTACTGCGTCCTGTATGACAAGGGGTGAGTGTCCGGAGCTGCCCTCTCCGCATGGCACAGCTGGTGCCCCGGGCACAGCCTTGCAGCCTCCACCTGCCTCCACAGCTACACCTCCCTGGGCAGCATGGCCAACACCCGCAAGAACCCGGCGCTGCGCTACACTGACAACCGGGGATGGGACGGGTACAGACCCGCCTACGAGCTGCAGAACGAGGAAGAGGAGCGCACCTCCCGGCAGTGAAGGCCACGGGCTGTGCCTGGCAGGGCCGTGCCAGCAGCTGGCTCCCCTGGGGACACCCCTGGATGACACTGAATAAAGGCGCTGGCTGCCAGTGCTGAATAAACTGCTGTGGTCTGCACCGAGCCTTCGGGCCCCGCGGGCTCTGGCGGGAGCGGGATGGGGCTGAGCCCAGCTCTGCCCGAACAAAAGGGTCCCCCGGGCAGTGCCCCCTCCCCACGCCCGCTATTGTGGAGGCTTTTGATGCGTGGAGAATAGAGCAGGTTCCAGGGCTCGCTGGACACCCGCCTCACACCCGCTCGGACCTGCTGGGCCATGCGGCTGCTCCGCGGCACCGCGGCCCGGCCTGTGGGCACTCCCAGGCGTGTGGCACGGGCCATGGCGCTGCCAGCTGCCCCCGACACCTCCCTGGGGCTGCGCCTGGGCTCCTGGCTGCTGCGGCTGCTGCGGGAGTGCGTCTACCTCCTGCTCTGCAGCTGGTGCATCCGTGAGCTGCTGGACTAGGGAATGGAGCCCCCCCACCCCGCCATGCCACAGGACCCCCGCCCTGCCCCTGCGCCATGGGTGAGTGCCCCGCTTGGCATGGGGCTGGGGGGGTGATGGGGGCACAACTGTGGTGCTCCTGGGGGTAAGAAGAGTCCAGTCAAGGTGCTTGGGGGGTGATGGGGACCCAGCCATGATGTTCCTGGCGGGTGATGGGGGTCCTGGCCGTGGTGTTCTTGGGGGGGTGACAGGATTGGCTGTGGTGCTTGAGGGGGATGATGGAGGTCTGGTCGTAATGTGCTCCTGGGGGCGGTTCTGGGTGCAGCCATCCTGCTGATGAGGGGGGTCCTCACCACCTGCCCCTCTCTCCCCTGCCCAGGGCCGCTTGTCTCCCCGTGCTGATGGAGCTGATGGACCCCCAGCGCTGGGACCCTCCCTCTCCAGCCTGTGCTCCCTGCAGTCCTAGAGACCCCAATAAACCTGAGCAGCACCTGCCTGGCTGGGGGTGTTTGGGAAGGGCCCTGGGAGCATGGGCCCCCCTCCCAAACCTTCCAACCCTCACCCTGGGTAGGACCAAAGCACCTCAGAGGCTCCCAGGCCCCTTAGGGGGAGGCTGTGCCGGGTTTCCCCCTGCCTGTGCCCCAGCCCCTTGTTTAAAGCCCGTCTCCAGCCGGTTTCCTGCCCTGGCCCCAGACGGCACCAGCGCTGCCGGGAGCCGGCGGGAAGTGGCCGGAGCCGAGTGTCCCCAAGGAGCCCAACCCTGCCGGGGCTGCCACAAAGGTCATGGCCGGTGGGGCATGGGGGGCATGAGGGGACGGCCGCGGGTCCCCCAGCCAGTGATCCTGCTGTGCCCTGGTGCTGCTGACGGTGTTGGGGAAGCTCCATGAGCCCCGGGCCTCACGGCAGCGCCTGGCGCCAGTGCGGCCGCCCTTATCTCGGCGGGAAGTTGGGAGCAGGAAACGCGGCCCCGCAGCACAAGGGTCCCGTTTACGTGACCTGCCTTGATGTGGAGCAGCTCCCACCCTCACCCAGCACCCCTGGTGAGGGCTGGGGGCTCAGGGACCCTCTCCTGGGGGCGCCTGGGGGGCTCAGGTCGTCCTTGTGACCTGTGCGTGATCAAGGATGCACCAAAGATAGCGCCAGGACAGTGCCCAGTCACTGTGCCACATGGTTCCTGTGCCCCACAGCTCCTTTACCCTTGTCCCTGGCCCCCTTGACTCCTGCAGGCAGACCCTGCCCTGTGCCTGTGCACTGGGGTGATCCCTGGTGCCATCCAGGCTCCCGGCTGTGCCCAGCTGCCCATGGAGCCAGGCTGGCACCAGCAGCCCCAGTACCATGGTGCTGGACATCCCTGCCCACTGGAGCCCACGCGTCTGGCGCCTGCCCTGATCCTGCTGCTGCGTCCCGGCGGCGGCTCGGCCCCGGGGCTGGCCGGGACTGGGCGAATCAATGAATTCCCCAAACGGGGAGGTCCGGGGGTGGGGAGAACATCCCGGCACAGGAAAAGCTCCTGGCAGCGGCTCAGGGTGGGCAGAGCGGTGCCGGCCGCCCAAGAGCTCAGCTCCATGCGCAGCCCCAGCTCCTTGCACCCAGCTCCACCACCCGCCGTGAGTGA
>VYZX01021376.1:130282-147632 GCA_013401335.1 Brachypteracias leptosomus | reverse complement strand
AGAGGTCTTTCTTGGCAAGCAGTTTTGAAATTCATACAAATGCTTGGATGATTATATTTTTCATCTCAGTATTAATCCTAAATAGAGGAAACCCAATTTCTACTTTACTAGAGTTATTCCAATATTGCAATAATATTGTATCCCTCCTACTAAAGATTAGATAAATACACAGTTTTGTTGTATATCACATACTGATATACGACCCAGATAAATCACTAAAAATTAAACCTGAAGTGTTGCATTTGACCTGACTAATCCTAGACAAATAGTATTTCTTTAATAATGAAACCAAGCCCAAAATGCATTGTATTGTAAGGGAAGTGACAGTTCTGCCAAAACTCTACAGAACTGGCAAGGTGCAGGCTCATGTGAGATTACTGTGTACTGTGCTGACTAAAAAAAAAGATAGGACAGAATTAGGTTATTGTGATGCTACCATATACTTTAGGCCATCCCTGTGATGAGAGATGCATACGTAGCGCTGCCTCTGCACATCCCTGCCACAGTCAAAGCACTCTCCAAGTTTTCCTTGTATTTTGTGGACAAATTGGGCAGATGCCTCTCACTGTCCAATACATAGGATATTTAAAGTTCATTTACTGAATATTATCTTGTTGTATTTATCACAAAGCTACTCAGTTGAATGCACTTGAAGGAGAAAGCTGTCTTGCATTATTGCTAAGGGGCTGGAATTCTTCTAGTTGCTCAATGTGGTTTTGTATTTATTCCCATGCTGATGGTCAAACTTTATGACTGGATAGTCTAAAATGTTATTAGATGGCAACAATAGCTTCCAATCTCTTGCCTGGTCAGCTAGATTTTTATTGTTTAAAACATCTTAACCTTTCCCTACCATTCTATAGTGTATATAGAGCTTATTTGAAACCCCTTTATGCTTTGACTGAAAGTTATATTTAGTAGATAGATTTCAAAAGTACTGTTATTGAAAATATGCATCCTGTGGAGACATCTGCAGCGATCTGTTCTTGATCTAATGTTAGTTATTCTTTGGCAGTGATCTGGAAGAAAATGCAAAATCTCTGCTGGTAAATATTGCAGATGACATAAAAATTAGCAGAGTGGTAAATAACGACAGGACAGATCATTTCTATGCTCTGGATTTGCATCATTCTGTCAGGTGAGCTCATCTGAACAGTATGCATTTTAATACAGTCAAATACAAAGTCATACGCCTAGGAACAAAGAATTCTGATCATACATACAGAATAGCAGAAAAGTACCCTTGAAATATGGTGATACTGATGAAGATTAAGAGTTTGTGATGGGTAGGGTCTGAGTGTGAGCTCCCTGTTCAATATAATGGCCAAGAGAAAAACATTAGCTTTGAATGGGTAAGCAGTGAATGTCAAGCAGGAGGGAGATGAGTTCATGGTATGACTGAGATAATTGCTAGCATTGTCTGTGAAGATCTTGTTTTCACCCATTAAGAAAAAAATCTGAAAAACAGAAAAGGTTCAGAGAGGAACAGAAGATTCTGAGTGTGGGGAAAAAAAAAATCCAACATGGGATTTAAGAAAATGAATCTACCTATTTTTTCTAAGAGTAGGTTAATAGGTGAATTGATAGCTATTTTATGATTAAGAAGAAGTGTGAATACATCACTAAAAAGGGTAACTGTATCTAGTGGATGGGAGATGGAGCTAAACAAATAGAGATTTAAAATAAACCGCACAATGTTTTAAAACTGAGGATAATTGATTACCGGAATAATTTATCTAGGATCAGAATGTATTTTCCCCCTCTGATTATCTGAAAAATGTGCTATTGTTTAAACAGAAGTTAATTTAAAATAGATTATTGTAACAATCCCTTTGGTTTTACAATCCATTAAAGAGACATTATAAATCTCCAAATATGACCCAGAATGCAGATTTTTGTTTGAAGAAGAAAATGTTTACAAAATGAAAGACCTATAGGAATATGTGCTTGATTCATTTTAAATCTCCAAGAGAAGTATTTAAAAGAAATAAGAAACCTCTAGTGATAGCTGCAACCCAAATATTATGCATCAGAATTTAAAAGGAAAACCAGACGAGCAGTGACATGAGTTTCTGTTAACTGTCTAAGCTGTCCCAAAATGCCAAAGAAAAATAACAAACTGGGAAGGTACGGCACTAAGAATGGAATGCAGTAATAGCATAATTATTGGCATATTGCTTATGATACATATTGTTTATTGCCCTTTTTAACTTGCCACTGACTTTCTCTTTTTTTATACTGAAATGTAGCCAGGATAGTGACATAAAATTATAGCCGTTGCAGGTGCGTTTGATGAGATATTTTTTGAAATATTGGTATTAATGCTCTATATTTCTGTGGCTTGTCATGTGAAGGAAATGAGGAAAAATATTAGTGAGGCATTAGAAAATGTTTGACACTCTTGCAATGCTCTGTACTAAGTCATATGAAAGAACTGCTCCTGTTGCTGAAGACAGCCAAGGTAAAAGGTATTAGTATGGTAACGACACCAGAAAGGGTCAAAGGATGAAGAAGTAATGAGAACAGACATGACAGAGAATGAATAGGTGTGGTCATTAATTTCAGTTGAAGAGGCAAAAATGTAGATTCTGGCAAGATTTAGAGGACAAGTAGAGGCTGAACATGATGCAATAGCTATAGGACGGACAAGAGCAGAAGACATTTGGATAAGGCAAGAGAGAGGAGAAACGCTCTCCCTGCATGTGGCATTTATTCTTTTTTACAGGGTAACACCTCATTCTGCTACAGGCTGAGCTCAGGGACAGGAAAGGAAAGAGCTGCCAAAAGGCAGACTGCTTTTGTCTATGAGGTACAGCTCTTCAAAAACTGCTCACCTCAGTTGATTCAGGGTAGCGTCTGTTTCAGAGCAAATGATAGTAGATGCAATGACTGCACTACCTGTGTGAGAAAAGTGCTTAAGTATAGAAACTTGTGGAAGATAAATTTCCCAGACTCAAGAATAGGAGCAGCAACAAAAAGGAGTTTATAATTTCATAGCTCTCCTCTTGCTTTAGAGCCATTATTAACACTGCTAGGTAACAAGAATGTGTATAAACTAGGGGCAAGGATCTCATCAGGGTACCATCACTACAGCCCTGAAATCCTAGTGAGTGCATATGTTGGGTTTATAGCATTGTTATGCATGATACTCACCTAATCATTTTTTCTGGCTGAATACCTGCAGGAATGTAGTAATCCTAGAAATGCAGGGAAGATGAGAGGATATATATATATAGTTTAATGGCAAGGTCTTGAGCACTGATGTAATAGAAATAAATATCCCAATATCTTTGACATTTTGATCAAAGACACCCAAAAGCAAAGAGTTCAGTTACTGAGTTTAAGCTCCCATATTTCAATTAATGTTCAAAGAAAGCTTTCCTCTTAGGAAGAACAGAAGTGAGTTACTGATATAATTATACCAACAAGAAGAAAAAACTTAAAATACTACTTTTACCAACTGATACTAGGAGCTTATTTCTTTTGAATATCTCATTAAATGTTTTTTTTTCTTTTTCTATTTGCCAGGGCCTCACTTCAACAAAACATTTAAACATTTGAGGTAACTCACTCTATTCAACGAAACACACAGTTTCATACTTACCCATATGTCCCATTGACATTAAGCACATACTTAAAGTTAAGCACACAATTAAAGGCTTAGCTGAACTGGAGACTAAGCTCTTTATAAGAGAAGTTAGTTGCAAAGAGAAAATGAGCAGGGGTTCATTCCTACTTAGTTGCACTTTACAGCTAGATCTGTGTTTAAGGAGTAAAGTGTCTAGGAAAAAACAGTTAATCCTAATTCCTCTAGCAGGAGTCTCTGGACAGAGCCAGCTGCAAAAGAAGACTCAATGGAAAATTGGGATTTTAGGACTAGCACATCAAGTACCATCAATTCTAGTCACCCAAGTACTGTAGACAACCATTTTGCCTAACCCTTGTTAGCTCTTCTTTGAGTCTGGTGGCCAGATGGATCTAGAAGTGAGGAACCAGCCAGCTGCCTGTCCAGTAACCCAGGTCAAAACCAAATCTTTGGTGAAATTTTATAGGAGCTGGTATTTCTGGAAAAGATGTCGTAGTACTGTAGAATCAGAAAATTAAACCAATATAATCCCTTGAGATTGTGAAATCTTTAACTTCCATCTTGTAGTGCTCTCTCACTTCTCAGAGTTCTTATTAGACTTGGATATGATGCAGACCCATCACCACGGTTAGACAGTAAAGTTCATAATTTAGAGCATTAAACTGTTGTAGTTCTTGAAAAGTGTTTGGAAGACATGGCAATTTTCCTTTTTGAACTGTCAGGCACTTTTCTACTGAATTCCCTAAACCACAGATTGATATCTAAGTGTATGTATTTGTTATTTTTAGACTTCACGCCATTTTCATAACCATTTATAATTTATAATTACTGTTATTGATTTTTGTTGCATATTTTGTCATTCAGGTTTCATATCACCTACAAGTTCTTTCTTGTAAAAAACAGCATTACTTACATATGCTTATCTAATTAGATAAACAAAAGATTCCAATAGAATCTTTATACTACAGTTGGATTCAGCTAAATAGTCTTTTCAGCACTGCTCTGAGTACAAGTGACATTTTTGAACCAAAATTTAATAGAAAGCGACTGGAATAGCTGACTCCTGTTTTTTTTTTGTGGAGATAAAATGAAACTTCAGTCTTCAGACAGTCCTATCATTGATTTTGGTCTTTTATCTCCGATGAAAACATCCCCCTCAAAAATCATTTAGCTGTGGATTTAGCAAAAACAGAAAGCAGATTTTGTCTGTTTTCAAGCTACCCCAGTAATACAGTTATCTGACTTTATTAGGACATACAGATGCTAGCTGGAGAACAAACCCACTTCTAAGCTTTCTTAACCCATTTCCTACCCTGACAGGAAGAAATATATTTAGTACGTATCCTTGGCAAGTCACATAGAGCTTGGCGCTAGGAACAAAACAGACTGCAAAAAAGAGCAAATGGAATAATAAGTGGACTGAGCTGTCTGCCAACCCATAGTTCAAGATTCTGGTTTCCCAGCAGCTTCACATGTGCCATCGTAGCCTTGCTGCTGACCACGTAATACAGCTCTTCCCTTCCTCCTGCCATCCATTCTTCTTACCTATCATGTTTACTGAAGCATAACTGGTGTTACAAAATTCACAGAAGCACTTCGTCACCTGTTTCCCATAGGTTGCCAGGAGTCACTAAGTCCTGGGATAGGCCAGTGTGTATGGCCTATAGGCCATGCAGTAGGCCTAATGCATGGGACAACCTATAGCTGGGAAGGACAAGCCAGAGGAGGAGGATTGCTAGGTCTCATCGGCAATGCTGTTGTGTTCTCTCCTCTACTATATATTTACTTTTATTGCCAGAAACCCTGTCCTCACCAAGGCCTGCTGGTGGTGTTCATCTAGAGGTGCTGTATGTTTCCTGGCGCACAGATCTGGATGGCTTGTGCTCCCTGCACCATGACCTCCAGGACCCAGCTGTTGTCATGTCAGCCCACTTCACCTGCATTCCTTTACTCTGGGCCTCCTCGTTAGTTCACTGTTGATACTAGTACACTCTTGGGTTGTGCAAGCTCTGGAGGCAAGGTCATCGAGCAAGGCTGTCATTGGTGAGGCCAATGGCATGCTCTGTTTGGCAGGAGAAGTACAGTAATCTACTCGGTCACTCTAATCCCCATACATGCTCAAGAAGTACTACTTGTGAAACCGTGGTCTAGGAGCACACCTTTAGACTGAAAATGCTGTGGATAGTGACTGTGATCATGTGAAGCTTGCAACTGAAACTGAACCAGTGGGTGCTTTCCATTCTTGGACACCCCCCCAACTTGTGCAATCAATCCCTCAGAGGAGTGCTCTTGGACTGCAGGCTGTAAGGTGCCAGTGTGGTTAGTATAATATGGTGGAATCATCCTATTAAAAATGAGAAAAGCATGTGTTCTGCTTGTGCTGTGGAGTACATGAAGATGCATGCTACTAATTGTGTATGCTTTAATTGCGCAGGGCTTATTAATCAGTCTTGTCAGCTATATGGTGGCAGATATCAGGCATGAAAGCCTTAGAGCATGGAACATGCAGATTTCACACACAACTACCTTGGCCAGGTCTTTTCCTTCCCTGCCAGGGGAAGTACTTTCCAAAAATATTAGAGTACGGATAAGCAAGAGTGTGAGAGGTCAGAGACCTGAACTGCACAAATGAGAGCATTACAACAGGACAATGTGGACAGTAGCAGGTAGCCTCTGCATTGCTGCATAGGCTTGTAGGTCTGTTCTAGAATGGCTCTACCTGCAGGAGTGGACCTTCAACATGCAGACTTTGTAGGTGCCTAGTTTTGGGAATGTGAGGAGATTCAAGCAGTAGAATGAATTTATGGATGCTTAGTATAATAATAAGGGAACAGGATAAAAGCTTCTCTCTAGTTCAAGATGAACACAGGAGGGAAGGAGAGAGGAAACAGAATTTGCTTATGAATGCATAGTAAAGCCTGAAGCAAGTGTACTGGATGAAGGAGCAGAGAATCTATTTGCATTAGCTTAGCTGTGTGTGGTTATGTTTGTCTAGTAATTGGGCAACTAAAACCTTTGGGAAGTCTTTCCCTAAGAGCAAGTTAAATGAAAGGCAGTAGTTACAGAACGAATGTGTGCAGAGATGTGGAGAGCTCAGAGGAGAGGAGGGTAGAGGCTGGGTTTGTCAGCATTCTGTGGAGAGAGGTGGGAAACTGCTGTTCTGTATTTAAATCTCTGATCCCACTGTGGAAATTCTTCACTGCTATTAAAAAAAAAAATGCAGTGGGGACTGAATTTAATTGCCTAGTTACTGAAGAGGAGAAAATGGTGGCTCTATTGGAAACAATGGTAATAAGGCGATAGCTCACAATCCTGCCACAGGCTTTTCTTTGGTAGGGTCCTGTTCCTCAAAGTTGCTGACTGCTAAGGCAATTTATACAATGGGATTCCATGTGGAAACAGATTGGAGGAGGTCAAGTTTTCCATCGTGACCTTTGCTATCACCACCAACTGGATGGTACCTTTGTGTATCGCTCAGTATGACCCACTATGTACATCTCACCATTTTCCCAGAGCTGCACTAAAGCCGTTTGGTAGAGTTGGCATATTTGCCTGTTTCCTAAACGTAAAATGTTGAGGAAGCCAACTATTGCTTTCATTTTGATAAAAATTTAATTGTATGTTCTGCACTAAATGTAACAGAGCTCTCGTGCTGTCTGTCTCTGCACATACATCTCTTGCAAACCACTGCTTACTGCAACTCTCTTCACAGCGCCTAGCAGCTGGTGCTGCGAACAAAGAGGCTTATTGAGCATTTCTTGATGCTAGGCACTGCTCTGGTGGCTGGAGCTGAGAGAGCCACAAGATGATTCAGTGTTGATCCCACCCCAGTGCACTCTACGTTTTGTCCTGAGCTTGAACCCCAGCTTTCAGAGCTGCAGCTCAGCTACCCCATATAAAACACTAGGACACTAGCTATTTACAGTTGCAGCACCATGGGCTTAAGTTTGCCTCCGAAAATCACCCATGGATGATCCCTATGGGGGGATATATACCCGTATTTCTCCTCTCTCTTGTACCTGCAGGGTGTGAGGACAGGGAGCAATAAGAGCACAGTTTCCCCTCCCCTCTTCACAGAGCACAGACTGCTTCTGGCTTGCCCATGCCATTTTGGTTTGGTTCGTTTTGTTTTCCCCTCATCTAACCCCTTACAAAAAATTACTGAAGAGCTGTAAATCCTAGGGGCAAGCCATCCTGCTCAGTGCTTTGTTGCAGCCCATGTTTGCCAAGTGCAGAAAAGCCAATGTGCAGCCCATGCTGCGTACAGTACATGACAGGTCTCAGAGCTCTGCAATGCTGAGATCATCCTGGGGATGTGAAAATAACAGGCAGGCAGTGAAGATCTCTGACAGTCAATACATAACACCGAAACTGGTAGAGGGAGAATGTATGTGAAAGAAAATCATATGTAAAATTTAATGTGAAGTGTTGGGGGTTTTTTTAAAGATAGATATGCAGTTTCCATGGACACCCATTTTTATCTTATAGTATGTTTCCTTTTATTAAATATGCATAACCAGGCTCGCTAAGGATGTGAAGTCTGGTGTTTGATTTTCTTTACATTGTCACTAGGGAATTACTAATAGGCAAGCAGATTTCTGAAGACACTTAGGACAGTTTTACCTTCCTGCTATCAAAGATGGCTTAACTCTTAGGAAGCCAGCCAGATATCGGGAAAGGACAAAGAATACAGGGAAGGCAAACTCCTGTATGCAATATGAAAGGCTCATCTTCCCCTAGCATGGCCCATTTTTCCACTGGATCAGTCTTTTCTTTCAGCAGGCTTTTCCCACCAGCTAGTCCTCTTGTTTTGCCTTTTTCCTTAGCCTTGACAGCAGCAAACAGTTATTGCTGATAAAAGCTGGTGGCCATGGGACTTGAGAGCTTATGGCTGCATGGGGAACAGTATGTAAAGCAAGAAAGGCCAGTATTTAAGGTGAGAGGACTTGGGAGGGGTTTTTTTGTCTTTTTATTTTGGAGACATCTTGGTTTAGAAGAGGAACCTTTAAAAAGAGAAAAGCCCTTGTCTTTTTTTAGGATAGCCTGGGAGGTACAGTGATGTCTTCCTAAGGTGTCCTACTTCAGGAAGCCTAAGCAATGTGTCACCCTGAACTTAATACAGTGCATAACCAAAGAGAAAAAGTAGGTGTGTAGAGGGTGGGAAGGGGACTTTTTTTAAGTTTTCTTACATTTTAGTTCAGAATTATTTCTTTTAGCTTGCTGATGAGAAGGAATTTTAGGTGACAGGCAGGTTTCTGAAGTTTTCCTTCTGTTTTCCACTTAGCATCAAAGCTCAGTGTTCTGAATATCTTCAACTTAAGGCACAGCACTCTTAAATGATCTGACCTTCACTTAGCTTATGCCACAGATGAGTGGCTATGAAAAGCTATCCTGCCCATGTGGAAACTTAGCTCTGGCCTCAGAGAGAGGTGAAAGCAAAGTACAGCTAAAATATCTTGATTCACATTATGATATTTCATATACTTCACAGTCAAAGAAACTGCAGAAACAAATGGTCATGTCCTCTTTAAAAAAAAAAAATTAAAAATCCAGATCCCTTCTTTAAATTAATTTATTCTTTGATGTTCAGGAATAACAACTGGTGCCAAATTCAGCAAGTTTATTAAAAGCTATTGATCTCACATTGTTCTGTGTTCAGGTCCCCACCTGGTCATCTGGTTCGGACTCATACTGCTTTTTACATTATTGCAGCCTTCTGGAATCAGGGGACATATATTTCTCTGTCACGTTTAATGGTGAGAACATTGTCAGTGCCTCACTGATATGCCATTTAGAAGAGAGAAGGTGAAAAATTCAGAATTATTCTATCAACTTCACTTAACTCTTCCCATTAAAAAGGAAGTTTATAGGGCAGATTCCCCACAAATGTCACCGTTATATCTGCTTATACTGCAAAGTCTTCTACCTGAAAGCTCTCATGAAGTTTTTATCCATTAGCCTCTTCTTTATCAGGCCCATTTTATATGATCTTGGACACTGTGCTGAGCAGCAAACTATGAAAGCCAAGCCACAGAGCAAAGGGCAGGTGGGATAGATGCTGGTGAGGAAGGAGGTGACTCATTTGGCATTTCATCCTGATCAGATTACTGCATTTAATTTAGACATCTTAATCTGAAATCTTCTGACACATCTAATGGCAGACAGGAGGAAAGGTGGCTGAGAGGAGAAAACGTACAAAGCTCTGAGATGCAGCAGGGTAGAAAAAATTTGTTGTCATTCTTTTGTATTTTTATGCTGGCAAATACATAATAATGTATAATGGCTGGGACAAGCAGACAGGTTATACTGAGTTCAGTGCGTGTCCTCTCTGGCAGAGGAAATCAGGCCTGAAAATGCATCTATGGAGATTGTATGGCTTTGCCTTGATGAGAGGCATGAGCAAAGCAACTGAGTTATATGAGGCCCTGGTGATCTCAGTTCCTTCTCTCTTATATCACAAGTAGAAGGTGCTGGTGAAAGTCTGTGGCCTGACCAGGTGCATGGACCAGGTGCCTTAAAGTGTTGTCATTAATCAGTGTTAGTTTATAGCCTGAATGTGAGGCAGGTAGCCCTTTAATAAGGCAGAAGCAGATTCTGTATCATGAAATCTTGAATTCCTTATCCCAGTGCTACTGATGAGAGCATGAAAAGGACTTAGAGAGGTATGTTTTTATCCTTTTATCTGTGCCTGGGTAAATGCACACACCTGCCGCTTACCTGCCTGAGGGAGCTCACTTGGGTATCCTCCTTTTACCATCACTGTCACGCTGTCTTGTGGGAGGCAGGAAATCAGAATTAGCAATTAACGTTGTTTCATTAAAGTGCCTTTAGATGAGATTTTTTTAGCTGAAGCCTCTCCAGTGATAATGATTTCCAGAAGGGCTGACTGCCCAGCAGGGTTAGTGAGAACCTGCCGCCAAAGCACTAAACAAAGCTTCGATTAGCTCAGCTCACTGCCGTGTGTTCCACTTGCACTAAGAGTGTGGACACAATCTTGAGATACTTTTCATGCCAATCTTCCTCGGCATGGAAGGGTAGCAGTGAGCTGCAGTGCTTAAGGCGTGCAGGCATGGTAATCTATGTAGTTTTCATGACAAACAGGGCTCAATATCAATACCTCCGGTCTAAGAAAGTGGTCTGTGGTCTACAGCTGCCAGTGCTGCATGTGATTAGTCAGCCCTAATGCTGAACTCTGCAGATTAATGTGTTGCTCTTCTCCCATTATATCTCTTCTCCATGAAGCAGTCTATCTCTTGCATCAGTAATGACCAGCTGCAGAGCCTCGGGATCTTCTCTGGCTACTTTTCACTGATCTAGCACTCCTTGTTTTGCCCATGCTCTGCCCTTTCCTTGATTGGTAAATTCCCCAATGGCTTTAATCAAGCTGTGTTGAGTCTAGCAGTTCTGGCAAGTTTTCTTTTGTTTTAATAAAAGGTGAGTTTCTTCCCCAGGCAGGTTCTGCCAGCTCAATTTCAACTATTGCACATTTGTCTTTAAAAAAGTGGCCTCCCATCTCACCACCATAGGCAATACAATATCCCAGGTGAACTCCTGCAACCTGCCCTTTCCTCATCAGAGGAAAAAGAGACTTTTCCCTCCCAATTCACCAAGGTTACTGTTTTGCCTGGTGCATTCTTCATTTGCAGCTTCAGGCTAATGGACACAAAGGGTTTAGTTCTGTGGCCAATGTTCAGCCAAGCCTCAGACAGCCACTTGGGCTCTCCAGAAACATCCTTAATTAATATTCTGACAATGATAATGCTCAAACCTGCAAAGCCACGTACCCCTGAGTTCTCACTGCCTATCTCACTTCTCAGCATCTCTCTTACTTTGGGCTGGAGAAGTGTTTCAAGTAAACAAACTCTTTGGAAAATTACACCTAGAAGGGGAGAGCAAAACCACTTAAGATTTTGGTCAACATAGGTGAGTGGATTTGGTTAGGAGATTTTATTATTATTATTTTTTCAAGCTCTTCTTGAGATATTACCTTTGCAGCAGCTTCTCATATTTATAAAGCAGAGACACTGATTATGGAACTGGAGGGCAGGTGAGGAGAATCCCAAACGACTTGTGAAGACTGAGAAGCAATATAGGCTCATTCCTGAGTATCCCTGCAACTTGAGCTCCCTCTGGCCTATGTTGTTCCCTCTGTCAAGGTTTTAAAAAACACTCTCAGATCTTACATGTATTTTTTTAAGCTTCCAGCTATCAGTAAAGCCAGGAAATTCAAAGGTAAGGCTAATTTATCAGGAATACTTCAAAATTTAGACACTAGAAGTGTGAAAATTGCTATTAAATCATTTCTGTAGTGCATCTAGCCCTGTGTATGTAGAATTGCAATGAAAAGTCAAGATGAATGCAATGTAGGGCTGCTTCAGGCAGGAGAAATCAAAATTGAAAAATGTAAACAAATGTGTGAGAAATCATCAGAATTTATAAAATGCAGCTATTTATTTATTTCTGTGGAATATAAATCAAAATCTGTTTTTCTTTAAACACTGATTACAGAAAGCAAGTGATGGCTAACTAACAAAGGTAGGAGGGATTCAGATACCACTCTCCTCTCATTCAGTAGGTTATTGAGTAGAAATAGTCACCACAAGATGGACATTCAGATTTAGCTTCTTCCCTGCCTGAGGGACATAGAAACCACCTCCCCAACTTCCAAGAGAAGCAGCTGCTGGATGCTGTGCACTGAGCCTGTCCCACTTGGATGAAACACTTCAGCAGTCCCAGGAAGAGTGGGGAAGGCAGGGAGAGCAGGCGAACCTCAGTGTAACAACCAGGGTTTTCACCTGGGATGTGGAACTGCCTTGAAGGTCTTGCTCCAGGTAACATAAGCATGGACAGCACCAGAGGGCAAGCTCCCTCATGTCCCAGGAGGGATGTATGAACCCTTAAAGCAAGACCATGTCAGGATGGGCTGCATCAGATCCCATGCATGTTTCCCTTAGGCATCACCACAGTTCCAGATACACAATTCAAGCAAGAGGCCCCAAATTTCCTGTTGCTTACCATCCCTAAGGTCTTGCTAGGCAGGAAGGCAGAGAAATGAGGGAACAGCTGCAATGGTCCGTCTTGGCTGAAAAGAGAACAGGCAAATGCTGGCAGGGTGGGAGATGGCACACTGCTTTCTGCTGGGACGAAGTGGACCTCACTAAAAATTAATTAAGTGGGTCTGCATTAAACTGCTGGGCAAAAGGTAACAAAACCATCTACCACCTCTTCTGAGAGCCCTGGCTTAATATTTTTTTTTCTCAGATGGAACCATTAGGAAATTTGACCTGAATTCAGAAATAGTTTCTGGACAATGGAAAATGCATTTTTTGGTGACTTTATTATTGACTCAGAAAAAATATGTTTACCCAGCACCACAGTAATATAAATAGCTTTTATCTCCTTTGCAAACAGGCTTATTTTATCTATCAGTGATGTACTTTAAATCTCATATTTCTGTTACAAACAGGTTTGTTTTATCAGTGGCTTACTTTAAATCTTGTAGTAGAGTTCTGCCAACCCTGATTTTCTTTATGGCCATATGCAGACCAAAGAAAAGTGGGTGCTATATACCCCACGTTCAGTCAGGAAAGCAGTGTGCTCAGCAGGCTTTTCTTCCCAGTTCAGACTGTGTCTGTACAGAACAGAATGAGAGGGAGGTCTTGGAGCAATTCCTGAGGCTTTCCAGCCTTGGAGGAGGGAGAACTGGGGACAACAGGTTAAATTAGGGAGCCCAGGAAATAATGAGTCAGACAGGGTAGAGTTCATGCCTAAGCCACCATGTAGGGCTCCAGCGATTCTAATGCTCCCTCTGCATGGACCACCAATTATACAAATGTCATTAGATATAGGACGCGGTGTGTCTGCATAAATAAACCTCCCCAGCCCAGATCAGGAAATTATTGCACTTGCTTTCCAAACAGCACAGAGATTAGTGTGGTGATGAAGCTGTGCACTTAGCATTGAAGACATGAAAGTATGAAGTCAATTATAAAAGGAAAGCTCTGCGGTGCACAAGTAATTGGTACAACTACAGTGGCTCTTCCATGTGGAATATAATCCTTAGTGTGCTGCTGCAGCCTTCCCACACATCCCAAGAAATGTAACTGATTAGGAAAAATAAACACACCATACAAAGTAAGTGTGAATGGAACAAAGATGGGGAGTGAGGGGTTAGCAGTGGGGTACACATTAATTAATATTTTTTTAAAGCCCCAGCTATGAATTTCCATACTTTGAGATATTTGAGATGCTTTTAAGTACAGCCAGAGCTCAGAATCCTCTGAGTCATTAATGGCTGTGGTGATCATTAGTGCTGGGCACCCAGTGAGTGTGAGAAGCAAATAAAGACATAGTTTATGTTCAGAAGTAGTTACAATCTGAATTGAAATAGGGCGCAGTGAGCGGAAATGATGAGCAAACAAAAGACAAGAGAGAGTTTTGGTTGTGCTCCAACACCTCAGTGAGACTATTTAAAATGTGCATGTTGCTGTGGTGTTGCCACATCACTCCTCTCCAATCATTCTCCATCATGCAGCTTTGCTAGAGGTAGTACCCAAGGTTTCTCCTCGCAGAATTTCAAGGGTATGAAATTCAGGAAAAGTCACATAAACCATACTAACATCATGCCCTCAAATCTGATCTAATTGAGTCACTTAGGCCATGACCATTTCAGGGTATACACAGCCTGTCAGAGAACAACTTGTTCCAAAATCTCTTGTGGGTTTGAGTCACATCAATACCTCTCGTGACAGCTCCGTGAGCCCAACACACTCTCTTCATCCTTTCATATGTCTCTTTAGTGCCTGATTTCCCTCTCATTGGCCCCTGAGGTAAGAGAGCTGCAGATTAGTAGGTTCTTGAGGGTGCTCCTTCAGAAATCTTCCCAGTGGGAATGCCTGACAGGCAGCACCAGAGAGTGCCATGAGAGTGGTCCAGCTCCTTTCAGGAGCTGGTGTAGAGGCTGTGGCCCTCTGCAGAGCTACCTACTGGCTGAAGAGGAGGAGGATATTGCCTCCCCAGAACTGAGGGCTCCCTTGCTGTATTATTCATGGGATTCCACATCTAGGAAGGAGGATTTTGCTATCTAGATGAGATCTAGGTGAGGTCTTGGTGCTAAACAGAGCAGTGCTTAATTACAGCTAAATCCAGAGGGTGTAAGTACATACCACATCCCGTGCCTCACATGTTACGTGTCTCATTATCATGCTCATTTTAAAACTGTTTAAAACCCAAAAAGACTCACTAGCTCTTGTTTCAAGCAGCAGAGGAACGAAAGAAGTATTTAAATAATGTTCAGTATCCAGTAAAAAACTCAATTTAAATAGGATTCTGTATCTCAATGCTAGGCAGCCCTTTCCACAGTCATTTAGGATTGAAGTGGGGCTTGCAGAATACAGACAAGAAATTAAGTCAATATAAACAAAGATTCAAATGGCTTTTCAAAGGAACTTTAGCTGTACACATAGTCACTTCCACAGCGGATGATCCATCTGGTAAGTCATTAGAAGGCTGGAGAAAAAGGAAAATGGGCACTGAATAAGAAAATGTTATACATTTTTTAGATATGGTAAATTACTGGCCCATTGTCTGACTGTGCTTTCTTCTCTCACTCCCTCCTTGTTTTTAGACTTTATCACTGTCGTAGTCTTGAGGGAATGTTGTGGAGTCTCTGATATGTCTTGTGTTTTGTAGATTTGATTCATTTCCTCTCCTTCCTTCATTTAACAGTGGGAGGGGGAAGTTCTGTCTTATTCCAAGCCAGAAGGAGGTGTTGGTGCTTGAATGGCTCCAGTGACATTTCCCATGTAATGTCTTGGCCACCTCCTCCCTGGGGGAGGTTGGTGACTATGGAGGAGCCCCTGGGCTAGTTCCTCCTGATTACTTCTCTTCAGGAGCAGAAGCTGGGCAGGCTGTGGGGCTCTGGCAAGCTCTCCTGGCTCACAGGTAGCACAGCAGGATTTGACTCACTTTTTGTCTTCCTCTAGTGCTTCTGCTAAGTAAGAAGCACCTTTTCCTGAGCTGTCCTAGTACTGTGCAGGTAAGAAGAGGTTATAAAGAGAAGTCTTAATTCCCTTCAGAGCATGGAAGTAACACTCAACATCTAGTTGCCAAGGAACAAAGTTTCTCCTAAGGAATAATGAACAACGGAGAAGCCAAAACTACTATTAGAAACTATTTGACAACATACCTTGTTTTTACTTTGTCTCAAACCTTCATCTTATGATTGTTTTGATAAAGGTGTAGAGCACAGGATAAAATGATGGAATGGGCAAGGAGTATAGATCATTTTTTTCCTGTTCTATGTCACTGTTCTGCAGAGAGGACGTTGCTGCCAGGGGACATGTGCATCATTTTCCAAGTTCCGTGTCAACCTTCTAAAGAAGATATCTGTTGATCATGCTCAAATTTATCGTGGGAGCATATCTATCTCAGCAGAGAGAAAAAGAATTCATTTGTTGGATCTGCCAGTCAGAGCAAACATCTGTCCTTACAGTGAGGAAAAATGATGGGATCTATATCCATATCCTCTGTGACAAGTTATCCCCAAGGAAGGGATGAGTCTCACTGTTAACATGATCCCCAGGAGAAATAGCGGTATGCAGCAGTAGCAAGAATCACTTGCCAGAAACAAAGAATAATTATCTGTAGAATTTCCGATTTACACTCTGCCTCATTGCAGGGAGAATTTTACACCATCCCCAGAAAACCTTCAACCCTTTTTTGTCTGCATTACTGTTCAGGTTTAAAGAAACAGAGTACAGTTTCTGAAAGAGAAACTTCTCGTGAGCTGCATGAGACTAGAGACTGCAAGGAGACACCTTTTGTCTGAGTCCCAGCTGTAGACTGGGCTTCCCAATCTTACCAAGGCGCTTAGGACAACTGAGTGTCTTTAAAAAGATGCTGTTGGAATGCATAATGCTTTATAGGGTTAAATGAGGAAGACCCAGAATTCTGTAAAATCATAATAGTTCTGTTTAAGTGGGTAAAATATATATTCATTGTTATGTTGACAGAGTAAAACAAAGCAGTAGCTTGTGGCTGTACTCACAATCTGCTATATATTATCTTATCCAACTTCATTGTGTTTTCTTTATCCTTCCCATGTGCTGGGGCTGTCAAACCATCCCTCTCTCACTTTCCTTGTCCTTTTTGTAACTGTAGATAGTGTTTTTCTCTCCTTCCCCTTTCTCTACCCTCAGCACTGCTGTCTGTCCCTGCCTTTTGCCATAGACTCTACAGGGTTCTATGTTTTGGAGCCCTGGTTACAAGAGAGCAGAGTGACAAGCAGCAGCATCTACTCCTAAAGTTCTGGGAAGCCCTTTCACCAAAGCTATTGGGTTGCTGTATTTGTCATTGTTGGCTTTGAAAGTTTACAGCAATTGGAGACAGAGCTATTGATGCAAAACTTTTATTACAGGAGGAAGCTTTAAACTTGAGAAAATATGGGAACAAGTATGGCTATAATATTTTAGGGAGGCAGAGGGAGGTTTGTGTTGCTTTTCTCAGCTGACTCTTTTAGTTTTGACTTGTTTTCTCCTTACTGGGTCCATTCTGTTAATGCTTCCCTAGGATACACCTATAAAACTACAGTTCTTAAGGCTCACTAGCTATGTAGTCATATTTAGATTTTTTAACACATCCTTAAGGGCTCTTAAGTACACTAGCAATAGTGATAACTGAAACAGTGAGAGTCCTTTCCTTTCTTGGGTAAAATACTTCAGCAGAACGGTGCCACAGCCCTGGCTATATTCCATCAGTCTCATC
>VYZX01021376.1:77593-130272 GCA_013401335.1 Brachypteracias leptosomus | reverse complement strand
CTCATCCTCCCTGGCTCGCTGTCATGGCTTGCTAGTCCGGAACAAAGCTCTCAGACATGTTGCAAGAAATAAAAAATCTTAGAGAGAAAGTGAGTTAATGACCACAGTCAGAACTATTAACATCAACCGAAGCCGAGTTAAAGGAACATGTGGCAGATCCACGCACTGGGCTCCCTTTGTGACTCTTTGATCCTGTGCAGCTGTAGAACAATTCAGCATAGCAACACCTCCTGTAAAACAGCTCAGTGACTGTGCTAATTGCTAAACTGAGGAAAAACAGCATTAAATAACAAGAGGGTGACCACAATGTTTCCGCCTTCAATCACTCAACAACAGATCAAACACTGAGCTCTGCTGATGAAAAGCAGTGAGAAGGAACAGGCGACCTGGCGCTTGTGCTGTACTTAGATCCTGAGTCTCATCTAATACCCCCAGGGGAAGAAGTCAAGGATAACTTTAAGGCATTTTGGATATTTGGGGCCATCTTTTCTGCTCTTCCATCAGTGCAGAATAGATACGTATTCCTGATGAACGGATTTGGGGTCTGGAAGGCAGCAAGCGTCTGCAAAACCCTCAATGCACATCAGCCAGCCCCAGGTTTCTGATGAAAGAGAGTCAGTGAGAAGCCACAAAACCAGCTCTTCACAGATGGGACAAAAGTTGTGGCCAGAAGGAGTTTTCTTGGTAAAGTTTTTGGCCCTGCTCTAAGAAGTCTTTAGACAAACAAAGAGACATGAATAGATTTTAGCCTGTCTGAGAAATGGACTGGCAGGTGCTGAACTGAACTACATTGGAAAATGTAGTGGACCATCTATCATGGATATGGATAATTATTCTTCAAAATACAGGTATTTTTCATTAGGAAATTAAGGTAGGTTTGAACTACAGAAGTGGGATATTACCTTTCATGCTTTCTTCCCTTGCAGTAGGTGTTATACTATTTATTATTTACAGATCTGAAGCAGGCAGCCTTTTGTCAGCTACAGTCATTGCAAGTGTTTTCACTGTAAAGAGCCGGGGAATGCAACAAGATGGAGATTAATTTGCAGGTCTTACCTAAAATAGCCCAGTCCATGTATTTTAAGCATTCCTTCCAGTGTAAGACAGTGATAAATTAGAAATCCCTGCCCCAGTAAGGCTTGTTAGTAAATCTGATACGCAGTTAGCTGACAACTCTGATGCATGGAGTTTCAAACCTGCTCTTTGGAAACACTGCCTTCTGCCCACCTCCCACCCCATTGTTAGAAAGTATATCCATCAAATTTTACATGGGATAGCTCAGATTGCTATCTGGATGATAGCAGCAACATTTTCTGCATTAGCAACTCTCTACAGATAATGCCTCGAGGATTGAGAGGGGGAGATTAAGTCTGAATAAATATCTCATGATATTCATATTTAATCATTGTACTTAGAGGCTGTCTAATCAGTCAAACCAACAACTGTTACTGACATATAGGTTTCATAAAAATATATACTAAACTGAAGCAATAAGCCTTGTCCCTTTGAATTCTCCTCGAGCCTGTAAGTGGCTCCAGACAGAACAAATGGTGATCTTAGAAACTGATGGCTGTAATGAAAGAACCATGTTACCCAGGAATGCCAAACAGTAGCTTCAGACATATCTACATGGCTGGAGGAAGGGAGAAAGAGAAATTGTCTTTTGAGTAGCTTGATCTAGCAAATAATACACCTTTGTAACCCTATTAGCTTCTGAGTTTGGGACAGATTAAAGCTATTAAACCCATGTACCCAAGTACACATTTATCACCTTAGAGTCCTTTTTTCCCCCCTTCATAAATGCCTACAGAATGGGAGAAAAGGGGGGGAAGAGGGGATGAGGGAAAGAGGAAGAGGAAACGGTTTTGGAGATACTAAAATATTTCTGTTTCTCTGGGTACAGAACTACAATATTTGGCAAAAGGCTGGGAAGTTACATTGGGGAGAAAAAGAAGGGAGAAGACAGTGAAAAAGGGCTGAGAGAGGGTCAGAGATGGCGATTTGAAAATTTCTAGAAGAGACGGAGCAGATATATTGCTGATGTGCTGTAAGTAGAGTGCACCATAACAGGTTCAGCTGAGATGAGTTGGCATGTGCTTTCACAATGAAATTTGGCTCCTCCATCACATGAAATACTCTCTGGTTGCTGCCCCATCATTTAACAGCTTGGCATTCTGCTTAGGACGGAGCAAGCTGTTCTGTACCTTTGGAGACAGGGAGTACATGTAGCTATGTCTTGAATGTTTTCACTGTAGCATATAATAGAAAGCCTCTCCACTGTAAGCATTAGCAAGGCAATTTCATAACTATCTGTTCAGACAGTGCACAGGAGCTTGAAAAACAACTTGAGACACTTTATTCCCTTCGGGAAATGCCATCCGAGAATATGTTAATCTGACAAATATGAGAAGGGCTGTCCCCTATTGGTGAACCATGAAGAATACCACCTTCTTTTTTTTGTGTGTATGTGAGATGTGCTCCTCCCTGCCGAGAGCAGAACAATCCTTACCCTCTCATCAAAGCAGGCAGCTGAAAAGTACAGAGACATTGTGCTGCCTCTTTTGCCTTGCAATGTGAATTTGATATTATCTGTACTACCTTTGACAATGCACTTGAAATTAATCAGAGAAGAAATGTCTTATTTCATTATATTTAGCCATGAACACTGATCAGTTGCATGTAATTTTAACTTCAGAGCTGTGTGTCCAAAGTCCTTTCTAAAAAGGGCAAAACGTTACCCAGAGATACATAGGAGCTTGTATTATCTGAGTCTCTAAAAAGACACACTCAGGGGAAATGAGTGTACATCTGGGAAATTAAGAATAATTTACTGCTAAACTCTCTGGGGGAGATGGACAGTATCAAAAGAAAGATCCCCAAAATATCAATCCTTTGCCCAATTCCTGTTTCCATTGCAGTTGTCTTAGCTCATCTTACTTTAAGAATTTTGCACCAGTTCCTGGCAAACTAGAGACTCAGTGAAGTCTCTGAGGAGACTACAGCAAGACCCACAGTTCCTCAGCTTTTAAAGTGGCACTGGAAGCACCTGACTCCCCTGCCTTTAGTCTGATAAAAACATGGAAACTAGATAGTCCACTAGTCATTTCTAAGGCTTCCTTTCTGCCACAGGAGGCTTGCTGTGGCCTTAGGTACAATAATAATTTGACATCCTTAGGGCAGGTCAGTCAGAGGATCTACCAGGCAGACTTGGACAGAGTCAGATGGACCAAGGCCTCTACACCTACACAGTATGCAGCTTGAAGGCTTTTTTTCAGATGTAGTCTGTCTGGTCCCCTAGACTGGACTTCCCCACCAGGCATGTTTTTAAAAGCTCTTCAAAGGCCTGGTTGTTGGTGCAGTTTGTCACATCCCTGTTAATGGGTGGCACATGTTTGGAGCTTCAGGCTTAGCTACCTTCAAAGCTACCTGGCTGGCAGGCACCAGCACTGCTCCACAAACCAAACCAGCACAGAACTGAACAAAACGGTTGTGCTCATGAGTACTTTGTAGGATGGCAGTAGAAAATTTTCCACTGCTATTGCTTATATCTTAGATAGATAGAGCTCCTCCCTTGCCAGTCCTGGCCCTTCTCTCCCTACTTTTTGAGGTAGGGTAGCTCTCAAATTTGGTCTATCCCATGATGCTCAGATAGGCCAGCACTTTTCACTGACAAAAATAATTTAACTTAGGGCAAAAAAAAAGGAAGAAAGGCAGAGAAGAGATGCTTATTCTAGCATGTAGCAGGATAGTGGGCTGAAGGTCAAAATGCGTCTGCTCTAGTTTCTAGTCTGGAGCTTACGATAACTTATTATTCCTCAGCTGCACAGGATCCGTGAACTCAAATAGCACACATGCTCAGGCAAGCTCCTCTTTTCCTGAGAGAGAGTTAGGATTGCCATATTTCCCCCACCTTTCTCAGAGACAAGAGACTTCAGTGTAGTGAGGTAAGTTTGCATGTCCTGATATGTTTTTCTTGACTGTCTCTCAGGTTCATCATTCCTTCATTACAGGGCAATAGCTTTTCCTACATTTCACCCCCTAACCTTCCTGCTCTCCAGACACCCTAAGGGTCTTGGATGGCATTTCTCAGAGGAATTAAAGTGTCTCAAGCTGGTTTTCAACAGGTTTTTTTTGAAACCTGAGGAGAAATTAATATTACACAAAAAAGACTGAGTGGGTGGAGAGGGGAGCCTGAATAAAAAATCCACTTGTTGTTTGGGATTCTGGGGTGAGAGGAAAGGAAGAAAGCTTTGCATGGAGTGTTTTCAAGCTCTTAAGAGCATGTTTTTCCAAGTGCTGTTCTTAAGCATAAAACTGTTAATAATAAGAACACAGTAGGGTAATATAAATGACACAAAAGACACTTTTTCATTGCAAAGCTGAATGGTTCGTGGTTTAGTAGTTTTATGATAAAAGAGGCAAAGGAATAAAAGTTTTTGCTTCTCGAAAGCTACCATGCCTAGTAACATCTTTTACTAATAAAAAGAACCCAGCCTCCACCCCCTCCTGACATACGTTCCTGCCCAATTAAAGTCCTCCTGCAGATCTGGAGGCCTATTGACAACTTGTTCCACGTCACTAAGCTTGGTTTGCTGCCCTGCTGCAGAAATAACAATGCAGTGCCTCTTAAATGGTCTTAGTGTTAATAAAGGGCAGGAGAGACGGAGTTTTGCAGACTGTCAGCCTCCTACCTGGGATCTTCATTCAATCATTTATCTTTCTCTTTGTTTTCCCTTCCGTCTTGTTCTTTGTCAGCAGCAAGGCTTATGAACCAACAGGAAGAGACTTGGTTTTCTTTCATATTGTAGGAAATCAATTGTTGTTGTTAGTGGTGGTGATGGTTTTTGCCTTTTTCTTTTTTGCCAATTTGCCCCGGGCAGATTGGACGTGAGAGGCTCAGAAACATGCAACTGTGCCACAAAGGTACACAGGGAGAGGTTGCTCTCTGTGAGCACGTGGAGAGAGGAAAGAAATCCTGGGAAAGAGTAACCAGTGTCCCTTAACATGAAATCAGTCCGTAAGCTCTCAATTCTTTTTGTGCAGAATACTCTGAGCTCCATTCTAGTCCAAATAATGAAACTCTCAAAGTGGACGTGTAGATAAGCTGTGCAAGCAGCATTAATGCCAACTACGATTCAGCTGCAGCCCACCAGCTGGTACAGGCTATTTGTAAATCCATGTGCACTGCTGAAAGTGAGGCAGTGTCCCCTATTAGCAGTTCAGTCACCTCCTCATGCAAGTGTGTGGAATCCAGACAAAACTGATTTCACACCCTTTTCAACAGGAGCATTAGGAGTAAAGGGCGACACAAGTTCAAAATATTGAATTGAGTTTTTCCTGTCATGTCTTCCTCAAGGGTTCACTTGATGGCAAGGATGAAACTACATGGCTTGAAGGAGGAAAATATCTGACTGCAATGCCTGCAAGAGGGCTTTGTAGTCATTTCCCATCTCTTTCACAGACCATGTGAAAGGCTTGGGTGGGTATCTGGTAGTTTCTGTAAGCCACTGAGGTATGTAATTCCCACTGAAATTAAGGGAAAGGCCTTAAATAACTTTTTTGGAGCTCTGCCATATTTTATTATTGATACATAAAAGAGAAATTGTAACACTTCCAGGCTTTTTTCCCCCTGTTTATAGATGTTGCTTGCTTAGATCTGTATGGTCCTTGCTGCATGAGTTTTTTCCGACCACATACAGAGCTCAGCACAAGTGTCATCTTTTGGCAGCACAGTTGTTTTAGGCACAGCTCTACTATACAGACAGAAGGGCCTAAGCTGGCTGTAGACTTTGCGTTACCAGGATCTACCACAGCACTCGCAGCAGGACACTTTCCCTCTCTGCCAAGCTGGCTGATCCATTCCTGATCATACATCTGGCACAAAAATGCATGCACGAAGGAAAGAGCTGTACCTTGCTGCATGGCTCTAGGCCAACTCATTCTGCAGCATGAGAGAAAATGCCTAATACAGTTACCTTGGGTTCTGTTTCATTTCTCTGTCTCCTCCACTGGATGCATTTGTTATCATTAGTTCATTGACTAGTGCCTATACAGCTGTTTTTAGCCTCCATTTAAAATGCAGCGGGTTTAAATACTGATGTGTAGAGTGCAACGGGATAAATAGAGATGTACTTGAGCAAACATACATTTAGTCATTTATTTTTCTACCAGCAGTTTTAGAGAGTTGTGGGGTTTTTTTTAATCTAATCCATTCAGTCAGTGGTCTCAAGAGTAAAAGCTTCTGCCTCAGCTTGGTGTTGATGCTTGGTCGAGTCTTAAAGCTTCATGGTTTTTTGACACTGTACCAAGTCTGACGCTTTGATGTCTGAGACTGCTGTCTGCACAGAGTAAATCATATTTTAAAGTTTATCAGTATGAAGAGTGTGCCTTTTTCTCAGACACACGCATCCACACACAGCATCTTTCCATTTCTTTTAGCTACCTACAAGTTCTCTTATGATTAAATGATTCTTTCACTTACTGTTCCCACACAACGTTGCCTTCTTTAATTGGCAGCTCACAGCATTTATGGCCTAAAGTAATACATACTTGTGCTTAGCAGTGCCAATAGAGGGCCAAAAGAGAAACAAAAATGTTTTTCTCACGCCACTACTGTAGCCTCTCTACCTCGTCCCCGTTGGCCACGTAAAAGCTATTGCTGAAACAGCCGGGAATAAAGTGAAGGCCAAATCTGTGCATCAGTAGATACTTACTCTGGTGACAGTGCTGGCTCACTCTGCTCAAAGCAGTCATGAAATAACAAGTTGTTCCCATGTAAACCTGTAGCTGTCACTGACGGTGACTTTTGGTGAAGGGATACAAACAAGACCAGCCTCCATGGACCTCCAGGGAGCTCATGAGTTAGCACTATCACTGTGTAGCTCCTTTGGCTGTAGCCTTGCTGTTCCCTTTTGGCTGTGTCTGGGGAAATGTATGAGCCACCCCTCTGAAGAGTAGGGTGACGCTAGTTATTAAAGTGAAGTTCTGCCTTTCACAGGCTAATGAAGCACATCAGGGTGTGGGATTAGCAGGATTAGTGGGATCAGTGCCTGAATTGTAGCTGTTCAAAGCTTTCTCCGGTGTACAGATGACTGCTGGCAGGAAAGAGCTGTGGCTCCCCATGTGAAGGGCAAGACACTGACTAAGCAGCCACTCTTACATGACAGTCAGTGTCTCTTTTCCCAAATGTACTTTATATAAGAAGCAGGTAGTGCAGCTTGCACATGTGCCTTTGTGCCAGATGTAAATTTTTTAACAAGCTAGTCATACCAATGGCACTTGTGATTGCCTTTGTATGTCTCCTGGTTTCCATCCATGCAAGTGAGAGAACAGTAGAGCACAAAGAGTTTGTGCAGGCTAAAACTAGTACTGAATTTCTTTACACACAGTTGTAAATCAAAGAGCAGTGTCCAACACAATTCAGTGTATCTGGCACTGAACACTAAATACGTTGTGAGTCAGTTCAGTGTCTTTGAGGAGACACTGAAGGGATTATATCACCAGGAAGAGAATATAGAAGAAGTCTGGAAGTGGGAGTTTCTGGTGAGTTTACAGTTCAAGTCAGAGTCACTTTGTGCCCAAGAGCCCTTAGAAACATGAGGCCAGGACTCTGAAGGTCTGTGAGAGCAGAACTTCTTCCTCAGCACAAGTAAAAAATCTCTTACTGTAATAAAAAATTAAATTTAATCCAACATCACCTGCAGTTATGAAGGATAATGCACAAAAATCTGTGGTTCCAGGTGTTAATTGCAGTGTGGCATTTCAGGCAAATCTACAAAATGTAGTACCTGTCAGTGGGACTTATGCTCCTAAATCCCATCAGTGCCTTAAAAAATACTCACTGGCCCCCTCAGCCATTACCATTACCACTGCCAATATCTCCTGAGGTCTTTTGCACCTACTGGGGAATGTTTGGAAGTTCTCCAGGCAAGAAATAAAGCAGAGGGGTTTTATTCTTCTGTTATTTTTAACTAAACTCATTCTTCAAAAAGATGGAATACTCTCTCTTCATCACCTACCATCCACGGTGGTTACCTAGAGGAAAAAGCCAGGCACTCAGGTTTTCTCTCTTTCTTCAGAGTAGCTGCAGAGAGCTCGGATTAAAAGTATATTGAAATACATTGGTGGCATAGAAAACCTCATCCACCTGCTCTATCATCTCGGCATTTTTCCTCCAGCTTCTATTTATCTTCTATGTATAGATTCCCTGAATGAAGAAAAGTCTTCAAGAATTCATGATTCAGGCTGTGGAGCCAGGAGGTAACTGGGGACAAGGAAAGAAAGGGCAGGTAAAACTTAATTAATTGTCTGTAAACTGCTTTCCCTCAGCCGTCTATATAACTCCTTCCTATGAAAGTGTAAATGCCTCGGTATAAAGGTCAGGATATTAGCGCACTGGGCATGATTCAGACAATCTCTGTTCAATTCCTGCTATTGACTCTTTGTATGACCTGAGGTAAGTCCCTCATTTCTCTCTGTCTTAGATCTCTATCTGTAAAATAAGGATAAGTGTATTTCTGCTCCTTTTTCTAGTCTATTTGGACTGTCAGCTTTTTAAGCTGTTAGGTGTGGATGCAAACACATCCACAGCCATGGCTCTCAGAGCAGAATGACAGGAATGCAAATATGTAAGCCTGTACCTGAGCCTCAAAATCTGAAATCAGAAGAAACAGCACAGTTTATCTGGCCCCAGTGTTACTGATTTTTTCACTATTTCTATTCTTCGTATCCTCTACAATCCATGATTTTAAAACAATAAAGTAGGTATAAGCCCTTCTGTAAAGAGCAGGGTATTCATGTTAATCTCCAGCCACCTTCAAACCACTGAGGCTGGTAAGAAACCTTCCAAGCGACAGGTTTACTTTTAACTTCAACTTTGGGACTTTCTTTAGAAATGTCTTGCTGGCCAGTGTTTACAACAAGGCACTGGGCTGCAGAGATCACAGGCTGCTGTGGTATTGAATTCCCCGTCGTCCTCAAAGGTACTATAAGAGAGTGTAGCAGAAAGTGGTATGTTATTTAAATTCACAGCAGTAATAGCAATAAAAGGTTTAAATGTCCCCATGAACCAGCTTCTTAATATCTTAATATGCTATCAATGCTACTCCACTAACACCCCTGCTGTAACTGAGAGGAGCAATCAGGGAGATACGGGTTTCAGCAGCAAAGCTGGCCAAAGATGTGTTTTCCCTGTGGCCAATTCCCACCTACCTTCTTGCAGTTCACCACCCCTCAGCTGTGTTGATACAACAATTTATTATTAACAGTTATTTTCAGGCTGTTCATTTCAAGAACCCCAGTTATGGCTCAGCTCCACAAGCAGTGATGATGGCACAAGTGAGGAGGCGTATCAGACACAGAGGTCAGGAGGGGATGTGCAGGGCAAGCAGGTGGGGAACAGGGACTTCTGAGGCTGGGCTTGCTGCTGAACCAGGATGATCCAGGTCTCACTGCATGCAGCCTGATGTCATCCTGTCAGCTGCATGTGAATGTGTATGTGCTCTCCTAAGAAGCTGGGTGCATAATGATTTCCTAAGGCTATGCATGGCCCAACATTCCTTGGGAGAATATCTGTGCTAATTCAAGTGTTCATCTTATGGTATCTAGAAGTTGGAGGCACTGCTAGGAAATGTAAAACATCAGGACACAAATGACACACTGTGACAAAGAATGGGAGGCATTGAACACAGACCCTGAGAAATTAGAAACGGGGGAGTCAAATAGGAATAATTACATAAGATTACATTTTATGAAATTTTATTTTTCCTTTTATTCTTTTTCAGAGTGAATGGGGATTGTGGCTTACTTTCTGGCTTGTAGCCTATAATTTTAACCGTGATCTTACTAAAATATTATTGAACCTCATTACGCCCGAGTTACCAAAATTGACTTCAATTTGCATGCTTGTGCAGCAGCTTATCCTAGATAGGATCACAACATTTATGGTCTCCAGATGGTAGCTGTTTTGATAGATGAAGGTCACATCTTTTTAGATCCCTTTGTTCTATATCCATAGGCAAATTGGATGAGATTTGGGGCTTCTTTGAATCAGAATAAATGGCTGCATGATGGAACCTCAGCTTCCATGCAGGAGGAGAGGTTAACAACCGAGAGCTCCTAAAGCTCAATACATCTATTGACCAACAGATTGGCCGAAGTCAGCGAGCACTTTTATAATCAGAAGAAAGCCATACCTGAGGATACATGGTAGGAAAATTACTGTCAGGGGAATGAAGTAATTTCACAAGGAGGATATTGCTAAATGTAATCTTCCCAAGAGAAAATGTGGACATAAGCCCATTAACAACTTTCACTTTCTGCTTCTCTTTATGTTATTTTTCTCTCTCTTAGTTGCAAAGTTTAGGAAAGCATTTACTCTCTTACAAATAATATAGTAGTTTTGTCTACTTACTTCCATTTAGCAAGGGTAGAAAGAGTTTTTTGTCAGTTATCACATCATTAATCCTGGGCTCTAGGCTTGATTTGACTATTGTGAATAGAGTCACTTCCAGAATCAATTTGAAAATTATTATACCTATGCTTTTTTGGTGTGGAAATGACAAATGGTGTGTATAACACCCACTTGCATTCTCACAGGTGGAACATGCAGCCTTAATATGACAGGCTCAAAGCCCAGGAGAAAGTATAGGCTGAAGAGACCAGAACAAGGCTGGATTCTCAGAAGTGACTAATGGTAAGAGGTGTCTAGAAGAAGATCTGGCTTTCAGCTAGCTTTGAATGCCTAACCTCTGAAGATTAGAAGCATTTAAGATGTCTTAAACCTGAGCCAAAATCATCTTCACTCTGGTGTTTGCTCACTGATTCTTCTCTCTTTGGACTGATGACTTCATTTGTCCCACAGGTCCTCTATCAATGTGTTTCCATATCATGCCCATGCTCCTTTCATCTCGCCTCATTTCCTGAGAGAGCTAAACTACTTGGAATTCTTTTCTTTTTCCAAATTGAGAGTTCAAAGGATGGATTTTTAATTAACTATTCCTGATGAGTGATTTCATTAAAGGAACAGAAGGGAAATTGTTCTAATAACCTTCTGTGTTGCAGATGAGAGGGGTAGTGAATTTGAGACCTGATAAACAAAAGGGCAACCTCCCACAATATTGAGAACTTCCCAGGACTGCAATATGTTGTTTTCTGCAGATTGATGTGGATGGTTTGGGCATGCTGCTACACCTCTGCTTCACTGGAATCAAGATGAGCTCCTCTACTCCACTTGTCCACAGCAGAATTGTCCCCTGTGGTGGCAATCGTTCACTCTAGTGAAGTTCTAGAGCTTCAGAACTCAAGTTCTAACTCGAACAATTTTTCCACAAAGAAATATCATGGACATGGAGGTAAAATCTTAGCCTCTAGGTTCGTTAAGAGAATATTTGTACAAAAAAAATGCAGTATTTGTGTGCACTATGACTATTTTGGGGTACCATACATGTCAGTTGTAGAGCATCCAGTATGGTTTCTCCCAAGATAATTGGAGTTTTGGTGCTATACACTGATCTGAACTGCGTCGATAAACACAGTGGGACCTCCTAGAGCCGTGATGGCATCAGTTGTGCTTATGTCAAAGGGCATGTAGGCTTGTGAAGATTTTCAAATTATTATTAAGATAAATAGGGTCAGATTTAATTTACTCTACTTAGAGGGTAAGATTAGCATTGGAGAGTCTGTGGTGGTGTGAAGCTTAGAAGGGTAGTCCCTGCTTACTAACAGTCACTGGGTCAGACTCCAGAATGCCTGCAAACTTCTCTGAGAAGTCAAAAAAGGGCTACTAATAATGGACTTTCATGAGTTTATTGTTTATCTTGTCCTTTTCAAAATGCTGTCATGCAACATGCATTGTACGCTAACATATAATTTTCCTAAAATGGTTACAGTATGGACCAATGATGGTTATGCTCTTTGTCTGGACTATCATTTTAGAATATGCTTTAACTGCATCTTCTGTAGGATGTAGATGCTCAGAGAAGCTTTTCACTGCAGACAATCCACCTCTTCTGTGTAGTCATGCAAAAGGAAAAAAAGCAAATTAAGAACAAAGGTGTCAGTCATCTTTGAATGTATCTGTTTCTCCTAGGAGAAGGCAGAAACACAGTGGTCATAATCTTGCTGTAGCTTGTACAACATTTACAAGGCTGATTAATACTTGTACATGTTCTCCTTGATTTCAATGGAAATTCTATGTGGTTTCTGTGAATTTTGAAACCTTCAGATAAGGAATCCATTGAGGGTTACGAGCTACACGGAAACAACAACTAGCTCAACCAGTACTTATTGCCTAACCAGCTTCAGCACAGAAACACAACATGACTGGGCTCAGCTTTGGCTACAGCCCTGTTGTTTGTACTCCTCTGAAGGGCATAATGTGATTTTGAACTTCTTTGGGCCAAGCTGGCTCTAATCTCTGGGTTTCTCCCATTTTGCAGAGTTTTTTAAGGAGAAATTAGCAGTAGGACACAGCACCAGCACAGCAGCCTGCCTCAGTAGTGTTTTCCACTGAAAACCTGGGCAGAGCTGAGGTGTTTTTCCATGTATCCATAAAGTGTGATAGAACTTTAGGTGGGAGACAGGCATCTTTCTTCCACCTAGGGAGCCTCCCAGAATTCAGAAGTGCTTAATGAGCTCTGGAGTCCAGCATGAAGGTGCTGACTGAATCAAGTTATCTTTGGGACTGGGCAGTGTGGGAAGCAAATACTGTACATCCCCTTCTGAGAGGCTGGCTCCTAACTTCAATTTAATCCCTATTTTGGCTGTTTGAACCTTTATGTTCTCATCCATAAAAAGGATTTAATAGCATTTTCCTGCCTCTCAAGACAGCTGGGTAAGCACACGAAGGTGTGTGCCTTAGCACTAATGAGCTCTTATGAATACTGTAAATGAGTACCTTCTAGATTAAAAAGCTATGGGGGCTTTTTTTCATTTTCCTGAAAATAACTGAATCACTAAGGTCATTTTTGAGAGGGTATCCCAGAGGAAACCTTTATGCTTTGTTGAGGAAGCAGTGGGGCCAGAACCCATCAAATGTTAAGGCACGTACATAAATATGCATAGAACAGTCCAGCATTTTCACCCTGGGGGAACCCATTTGTTATTTATTCTTTATTTTATTTTATTTTTTCCACAACTAGAAGATTTGAGTAAAGGCAACCGCATTAGGGAGAGAGCTGATGCCTCAGACTACTGTCTTTGGTCTCTGAACCCCAAAAGTGATGGAAGAGTTCCTAGGCCTTTCAGTCCTCCCTTTCTTATAGAAACAGAGGGTCAAATAAGAGAAGAAAAAAAAAAAAATCCATGTTTCATACACAAATTCTTTGATCCAAATCCACCAACTGCTGTTATATGTGATTATAGATTGACTAGCATGAATATGGCCACATCTCCTCTTTAACAGAATACTTTTAATGTGCAGAAGAAGGGACACACATGGATTTGAACTGCACATGCAGAGCAGGATTTATCTGCTTGCCATGGGGTACAAAGGAGCCATTCCCTTCAGGTCTACTTTGCCTTTTGCCCTTTACTCATGTGTGTATCTCTTTGTATGCTTGTGTCCATTACTAATGGCTGGTAGAATAAAATGTTAATTTGTGGCAGCATCAGGAAGTGATACCTTTAAGCAAGAGAGAACTATCATGGTATAAAATGACTTGAACTTTAAATCGCTACTTGGGGCTTGAATCCAACAGATTTTATTGCTTATAATTTGAAATTGAACAAAACACTCTTCTCTTCTTGGCTTTCTTGTCCAGGTATTTGAAGTATGATCTTCTGAAGCATCCATTGTTGTTTATCACAAAACCAGCTGCGGAGCAGAAACATGTGAGATGTAGAAGGCAAAATGAATAGAGGTTGTCATTCTTTCTGGTTTGTCTCTTCCTATAGGCTTTCTGAGGTTCCTTGGGAATGGTACAGATCATGTGTGATTATAGTGAGCATGTTTATGTCTGTATGCTTAGCACCAATTTCCAGGCTATGATTATACTGAGCATTATTTATAAAGTTCCTGCTAGGCTTACTGCTTGCTTCATGAGAAATCACTGTTGAATATCTGAACATGTCTCATTCCACTTAACAACCCATTTCATCAGCCTACTGTCCACAGTAATGCTGAATCATGCCTACTTCACACTGGGGTAATTTTAACTGTTCCATTACTTTGTCAGAAGATTGGCCTTCCTTGTTGACAGATACCTTCCTGACATCTATACCGAGTGTGCCACCTGACAGGACTGTCAGGGTTTCTTGCACATGGTTGAATGTTATTTCATCACCAACATTTTACTCTGGAAACTTTGGACTTTTCTCAGTTTTTCAAGCCAGCAACTGGATCATATTTATTTATGTCTGGCTGTGCAAATGCATTGATTTGTAGCCTGCTATTGTTTTGTGCCTTGTATTTATGTGGCTCTAATGGACTGAAAGTGTTTCAAAACTGAAGGGGATTAAGATATAGAGCTTTTTCTCTGAGCAAGTGTAGGGAATATTATCAACTTGAAATCTGTTTTAAAATGTGACTTTGCAGCACATATATATATTGTTATTTTAAACCTAGAGATATTCTGCCATCTAGTAATTGAGTACAAAGCCATGAAATGAATAGACAGAAACTAGCGTACAGAGAGGAAACAATGAAGCTGGCAACACAAACCCTTGTCAAATGTGAGGAATGAGCTTTGAAACAAGCTCTGACTTTGCCTCCACGTCACTTGCTTGGTCGAACAATCTCACCCCTTAGCCAGACGTCACCATATGGCCTGTGACAACTTTCCATTAAAGACCTGTCGTCTTTATTATCTCCTTTTATATATGGCTAAAAAGCAGTCCTGTGGTCTGCCTATTGCCTCCAAGAGGTGTTTGTGCTCCTTCTTTAAAAGACACATGTGCCTAGACTTGCCTTCTAAACATCTGACATTCTAAACATCAGTTTTAGTGTTTTGAATCCTTGTTCAGCCACTGCCAATCCTGAAAACTGAATCAAGCCTGCAATTTCAGCAGTCCCTAGGTAATGAGGACGGTTTCTGGAGGAGCCTAGAGCTCAACTCACAGAATCACAGAATCAGAGAATCACAGAATGGAAGGGACCTTGAAAGATCATCTAGTCTAACCCCCCTGCTAGAGCAGGATCAGGTCACACAGGAACTCGTCCAGGCTGGTTTTGAATGTCTCCAGAGAAGGAGACTCCACAACCTTCCTGGGCAGCCTGTTCCAGTGTCTGTCACCCTCACTGTGAAAAAGTTTTTCCTTACGTTTACCCGAAACCTCCTATGCTCCAGCTTGCACCCATTGCCCCTTGGCCTATCACTGGATGTCACTGAGAAGAGCCTGGCTCTGTCCTCCCGACATTTGCCCTTTACATATTTATAGACATTAATGAGGTCACCCCTCAGTCTCCTTTTCTCCAGGTTAAAGAGACCCAGCTCCCTCAGCCTTTCCTCATAAGGGAGATGCTCCACTCCCTTAATCATTTTAGTGTCTCTGTGCTGGACTTTCTCCAGTCACTCCACCTTCTCTCTATCCTCTGTCACCAGGGCACCCACTTCATTCAGCAGCGGGCCCACATGTCCGCTAGACTTCCTTTTACCTCCAACGTACTTGAAAAAACCTTCTTGTTGTCCTTGACCTCCCTCACCAGGTTTAGTTCTAAGGAGGACTTAGCTTTCCTTGTTGCATCCCTGCATGCTTTGACAACCTCTTTGTACTCTTCCCAAATGGTCAGCCCCTCCTTCCATGCTCTACATACTTCCTTCTTCCACTTAAATTTACTTGTTAGCTCCCTGCCCAACCATGCAGGTCTCCTAGCTCGCTTACTTGATTTCTTACTCTTTGGGATGCTCTGATCTTCAGTCTGGAGGAAAAGGGGCTTGAATATTAGCCAGCTTGCTTGGGCCCCCTCACCATCTAGAGCCCTGTCCCACGGGGCTTTTACAAGCAGTTCCCTGAAGAGGCCAAAGTTCGTCCTTCTGAAGTCCAGGGTAGCGATCCTGCTCGTGGCTCTGTGTCTGCTGCCTGTGATTCTGAACTCCATCATCTCGTGGTCATTGCAGCCAAGGGTGCCCCCTACTTTCACATCCTCAACCAGTCCCTCTCTGTTTATCAGTACAAGGTCCAGCAGTACTCCTCTCCTTGTCGGCTCCTCCACCGCCTGCATCAAGAAGTTATTGTCAATGCACTGAAGGAACCTACTGGACTGCGCATGCCTGGCTGTGTAGTTTTCCCAGCCAATGTCAGGGTAATTGAAGTCCCCCATGACAACCAGAGCCTGTGATTGCGAGGATACTTCCAGCTGCTTGTAGGAGGCCTCATCAGCTTCCTCATCCTGATCCAGTGGCCTGTAGTAAACACCCACAACAATGTCTCCCATATCAGTCTCCCCCTTAATCCTTACCCACAAGCTCTCTTCATTGCCCCCCAGGGAGAGCTCAATACATTTCAGTTGCTCTCTCTCCCATGAAGAGCAACTCCACCAATGTGCCTAGCCGGCCTATCTTTCCTAAAAAAGACATAGCCATCCATGACAGTGTTCCAGTCACGTGAGCTATCCCACCATGTCTCAGTAATTTCAATGAGGTTGTGAACCTGAGATAGTACACAGATCTCTAGTTCACCCTGTTTGTTCCCCAAACTGGCATTTCAGAGTTCTAATACTAAAGCATCACTCCACTGGTGCAAACCCAGCTACAACCCCTTTCCCCTTCGAATCTAGTTTAAAGCCCTGCTAACTCCTGCCCCAAAACTCAATGTCTTTATGAGTTGACCCAGTCTCCATATGTTACTGCACCAGCTTTTTGCTGCCCACTTATCCAAGGGGCCTTTCCAGAGTGTGGCTACACAAGCACGAATGTTGTGTCATGCACCTCAGTTATCAAGCAACGGACCTACTGTGTTGCAACAGCACCAATCACACTTGCTAAGGAGTCCTGGCACCCTTAATGAATGAGGGAAAGGTGCTAATGATCCAATCAGCTGCTCATTCTTGAGATTGCTTAATCTTTATACAACAAATTTGATTACAGGAGTTACCAAGTGTTTTAAGTTAACTGGATGTCCTCACATGCATGGCTGGACTTTCCTAGTAATCCAATACAGTGCATGTACCCAAGGCACCACTCAATGGCTCCTTGAAAATTCCAACAAAGCAATTACTGGTCTTTCTACATATTCAGGAATTGTCAGTTTCAGGTGCAATTAAAGTAAAATTGCTTTCAGCAGATACTTGACTATGATGACTTTTGCTGGTCATAATTCTCCCTTCACTTTGTTGTTTCTTCAGATAAAAATTATATTTCTCTCGTGTCCTGGAATTTCAAGCTCATTTTTGACCCAAAGTATCCTCAGAGAGTTATAAAACTTAGATGATATAAGTGCACATTACCTAGTAATGAACATTGTGACAATCAGGCCAGGAAAATGAAGACAAGAGATATGAATTAATGTTTTAATAATCTTCCTCAGATCAGTACAAGTCATACAGGCAGGGTTCCCAGTAACTGCTGGTGAGCAATACAGCTCCTCCAGTATGGCCCAATATTGCTTTATAACTCTCCAGAGAGATGACATGTTAATGCCTGCAAGGACAGATGGCCATTCAGCTACCAACAAAGTTATGACCTTGTCCCAGCAGTATGGTGCAACTTCATGCTTTGGACAGAACTGCTGTTTACAATGCCACAGCTTTTGCTGAAGACAGGAGAAACTGATTAGTTTATTTTTTACTTTTATTTAATCCTGGACTATGCAAGACATTCTTTTCTACCAATCCAAGACATTCACCATTTTTATAAGGACATGTTCAATTTCTGATAGGCTAATGCTAGATTTCAATTGAAATACAGCTGTGAATCATGCCACTTGCTTCTACAGTGGTATGACAGAATGCTTGTTGGAGCAGTATCTCTGACTGCACCCTCCTGGTGTTTTCCTTCTCAACCAGTATGAGATGTTTTGCAGACCTACTTGATGCCAGCCTCCCCATGCATACACGTATGCTCTCAGTCAAGATCTGCTGTGATTGCTCCATGGTTGATACAACCAGAAGAACAGCGTCTTGTTCTTGCATTTTAGAATCTTTGAAGACAGTGCCAAGGCTCTATTCTGGCATCTTAAAGTGGCAACCCTCAAACACTACAGAGCTATATACTAAAGAAACGGGTTTACCCATCATAGACTAAGAGACTGTCCTCTGGCACTATGAAAGGTGTAGCCTTTCCTGAATTATTATTTGAAAATAGCTTTTTTTCAGGAAAACCACCTCAGCTGGTTTTAAAGATTTTGTTCAGTGGTGGTGAACACAATACAAATCTTGTTTACTTGTTCCTATGTTTACTTACCTCTGTGCTAGAAATGTGACACTTTTCTACTCTGAACAGGTCTAGATTTAACATCCAGCCAGCCGTGTTAAAGCTTTGTATATTGAATAGAAAACTTCCTGTTTTCTAATTTATGCTCCTTTTTAGTCCTTACAGTCACTCTTCAAGACAACACATATGCTTTTGTGATGAGACAGTGTTGTGAGAGATTTACTGTTAGCCATTAGTCTTTTCATAGAGCCTTAGAATTTGTCTTTTCTAGGAACCACCTTCAATTTTTCAGCACCAGTCTGACAAGAGTTACTGAAAACAGAGAATACTGACCCAGATGGCTTCCCAGCCAGGGCTTTCAAAACAGGCAATAGGACTTCCATTCCATGTACATTGCTATCAGGATAGCAACAAACTCTGAAAAGGATTTAATCTTACGTTTTTATAAGGACCTGGCTGCTGTGAGGGGTGCAATGTGGCAGAAATAGCACTCAATGAAGCCAGTGTGCCTCAGTTGACTCTCTTCCCCATTTGGGTGGTTCAGAATATTTGGCTTCAGTACAAAAGGCAGTATGTCTGTGGTGGCTATAGCACACATATAGTCTTCTCAGCAACTTTCACTGATGTTAGTAAACTAGAAAATTGGGAACAGAGGGCAGATAGTAGAGAAACTGTTATTGCTGCAACCTCCTTTCTTTTCCTTAATATACCCTCCTGATATGTTCCGTGTTCAGAGTTACCTTCCAGTCTGTCAGCCATTGTTAGCACAGCTCGTGGTTGACAAGTGTTTAAAAAAGTCAGTTAACCAATAAAAGCCTCAGCCAAGCCCCAAACGAGCATCTGGCTTTGGTTGTGTAGATGTGTCTGTGAGTAATGGCAAGCTACAGCAACCCCGTGCCAGTATTCAGACATTACTTTTTGGCAATGGGACTTGCTGTGTTATTTCTCTTCTGTATTAACGGAAAGGGTCTGGCTTTTGTTTTTTAACCTTGTTGTTTCAATGCCAGAACAGTAGAAATATAGCACAAGTTAAAACAATAGCTCTTAAAAGATGTGATATTTTCTTTCGTCTCCTGTTTAGTAAGCAGCCTTGGTAGTGCCATTTCATATAAAGAACTGCTAAAGTCACAAGGTCCAGAAATACAATAATTCCAGCAATGACAGGAAAAATGACCTGCTTTGTCTTTATATTGACTATAAATGTGGTGAAAAAGGCCATTCCACATCCTCAGCCGTAACTAGTTAATTATTTTCTGTTGTTTTTTGTAGATGTTTCTAACCGACATTAAGCAAAATGTACATTGTGGAACAAACCATCCATACAGTATATGCCATAATTACTGTTTAGCAATTTCACACTAGCAAAAATTTATTAAAACTTCACGACTCATTAATAGTAAGTGATCATAATCACTTAATAGAAAAGGAAACTGAGCTAATGATAGAAGTGCTGATTAATGTTTTTGACCTTAAGAAAGGAAGTCAAGTGAAATTAATGTCACTGGGTGTTGAAAGTTAAGTTATTGTCAAGTGTAGGTAGTCTGTAATCATAAGAGAAACACCCCAACTACACAAATTTTGTGTCCTTTAGCAGAAAAATATTCCTTTTCTATACTGAGTGACATTTTTAAAAATCTCACTGCTATGTTTCAAGTAAGCACAAGATTGTCTCATTTGTTATAAAAATTGGTTTAAAAAAAAAAAAGTTATATAAACACGCATATATGCACTTACTTGAGGAGGAAATCTCACAGCAGTATTTCATGTGCTAGCAACCAAGGGGCATTATATGCAGCTATTTATCTCTTTTTTGGTCAACAGGATTTCTTTTATGAGCTCAGGTTGAATATTATTCAAGAGAACAACACAGTACAGCTCACCAGTCAGTTGCCTAATCACATATCACATACTTGGGCACCACCAGACCTGACAGGACGACTGTTCCTACAGCCAGCTGTGTGCCCGGAAAGCATCTTCTTTGGCTTCACATCTGGCTGCTTCTGATGCCCACTGGGGCTGTAGCAAGTGGTGGCATTTGAGGCGCAGCTTGCACTGGACTGCACTAAGAGGTCTTGTGAGCAACCTCAGATCAGATTAATGTTGCACTATAACATCTGTGTAGACCCCAATGTACAAGGGTGGTAATGTCTGGGGTAACACAGGTAACAGATTATAAGTGGAAAAGTCTCCTACTTTGGCAGTAAATAATTTTTTTCACATGTGCTTCTTTCTTTTTTGAAATGAGATGTTAAACAGCGTCGCTAGGACATGTTAGTAATTAGTTATGCCATAGCCTCATGTGCTACATTGAAGAAGGATGAAGGTTCTGGAGCCTCTCTCCTCTATTCCCATCCCATTGAAGAGGTTGAACGGAGATGACTCAGCTTCTCACCCAAGAAAGAAAACTTCTTTCTGTATGCTCCTAGCATTCCAAAACTCTGCTTCAATAATCTTCCTTAGATTATTCAACAATACCCATGATGGGCAGAGAGCAAGAGACAGTTTCTTGCAAGGATGGGCAGAGTCCTGACTACGTGCTGGTGAGCTGTAAAATTCATTTGACATCAGTCAAAGTCACAGAGGGAAGGGCAATCCCCTTTCTAATAATGTCACTCAATATTTGGCCTACCTACATTTGTATTAATAATAAAGGCCTCAGGCAGTGAGTTATGTGCAGCCATTGATCTGCTCAAAACAGCACTGCAGTACTGACACATATTGGTTTGGAGACAAAGAAAAGCTAAACTGTATTTATAGACACCAGATTCTGACAAACAGGCAGATATCACTTCTCAGCCAGGTGAATACTGACTTGAGGTCTCTCCAATCCAGAATAAGCCAGCAGTGCATTGGTGAATGCAGAGTTATTTTTAAATTTTTGTTTTTCATGCTTATATATATATATATATATGTACTTTGTGAGACACTTTTGCAACAGTCTCTCTTTAAGATTTTCACATTAATGTCTCTTTTGAAAGCAAGAGGGATGTGGCACACTTGCAAACCCAGAGATAAATACCATCTGTTTAGCTAACCTCACTAAGAATGTTGGTGGAACGTTGTTCTTTTTTTAAAAACACATATACAATAGCAATTGAGAGGCTTGAATACCAGCTCCTTCCAAAGCAGTCTTTATTTTATAATGCTACAAAACAGAAATATGTTTATTATTAAAGACTATGAATTATGCTTTCTACCTCAAAGCAACATATTTTCCAGCATCCTCTTTGGAAAAAAAACAACAACCCAAAATGAAAAAAGCTGCACAATTATTTTGGAGCAACATTTCCCAGTCCTTATTTTGGCTTGTTCCTGGCTGTTGCTCTGCATATTTCTGTAATTAATATAGGTTAAAAAAAAAAAAAATTGGATTGGTGATGTAGAAATAGGGAGTGTAATCTGTATTTGGGGCCAAAAAAAGACATGGGTATCACTAAAACAATTGAGTTTATTGTTACCAAAAAAATTGTTTCAGGAAATTGTACTCCTGTCTCTGAAAGTAAAAGAGGATTCAGCATGAAGCAGACAATAACACAGACAGCTTTTGTTGCCAACACACAGGAGCTGTGCAAGTGTTGGGGCTGGGCAATTGCTCAGGCAAAGTGGGTTGGAGAGCTGCAGGAGCATACTTGGAAAATGGTTAAGACCACCTTTCAAAATCCATGCCCTTGACAGCTCAGACCTTCTACTTTAATGGCACACTGGAACTGCATCTGTAAGAATACTCCTAATGGGAAGCTGGCTAATTTGCCACCTCTAACATGTCTGTCATACGCCTGAAGATACCAAACCACCTTCTTCATCTGCTTACCAAGGTAACATTTAAAATGCCTCTGTGTATCTCAACCTATTTAACTGATTCTACAATGCCATTAAAAGTAGATAACCCTGCTTATCTGGGCATCACTAGACCTTACTATCATTCCTACGGAAAGTCAGACAACTTGCCAGGTGTGATGGGTGTTTGTTTAACACCTAGCATCCAGGACAGTGAGAGAGAACACAGTTTCTTCATAAGGACACTGGTCCTATATCACAACAAGAGATTGATGCTGTGAAGCACTATTCTTTATTAATGGCATAATATCTACATGCAGAAGAAGGGCAATGTGCGACCTCTTGTACTAACTTATGCAGTTGGCCTTTGTCCAGTAAAAGTAGCCCTGTTGCCGTTGTCTCTTAATCCAGAGGGAAACTGTCAAAGAAAGCCTATGTGAGAATAGTAATAATTAAAAAAAAAATAAAATTGACAAAACAAAACCTAAAAATCAAACCCACAGACGATGCACACAAAAGAACCCATCTGGTCATGCATAGCTGGCTGCTTAATGGTGTTGAACACAGCTTGGTTTCATCTGTCCCTGGAGAGGCTGCTGCTCAGCGAGTTTGTCATGGAGCTGTACCTCCTGAATGGAGCCTTCACTGGTGTCGCTCCCTCCTCGTTCTCCTCTTTCACAGTACTGGTGTTCTGGTAGCATAGAGACGGAGGGAAAGTGGGTAGGAGACCTTAAAGATAATATGTACTGGCAAATATTTTGATTGCCTTTGTGCATCACAGTCCTCAATTCGGTGTCTTTGAAATGGTTAAACACTTGGGGTAGGCACTGCAGGTGCTGAGATACCTGCAGCACTTTATGCACAGGACCACAACAGCAGCAGAGTGGCTCCTAAATCCAAGCAAACTCAAAAGGTGGCTCAGGAACCCAAGCTGAGCTGTTGGATGCTCTCAATCAGATTCTGCTGCCTTCCCCACCCACCTCCAGAAACACAGATCATGTGAGCAGTAAACGATGCCAGGACAGCTAAACATCTTCTCCTGCTTCATCAGGACATCATGCAAATCTAGCCCCTTCTGGAGCTGCCAAACATGATGGTGAACATGTAGGATGGTGACCTGCTGCTGTGCTGGTTGAGAAAGTATTTTTCAGCCCTAAATAAGCAGCCCCTTTCATCTTGGATCAACGTGCATTTCTACCACTCCCATCTTTCCTTCTTGCAGCCTGCCCCAAACCTTGCTTTCCCTCTCTGGGGCAACAGCAACTGAAACTGGTAATGTCAGGAGGCTCTGCCCTGCCCTTTGCTGTGCAGCACTTTTTCACAGGCAAGTGTGATGATTGTTCTTTGCCCATAACACATTCATTTGTTCAGTTTCAGTTTGAATATGAGTAAATGCTGAAATAATTTTCCTGGGTTCAAGTCATCAACATGAGCAAGTTCATCATGAAGACTTCTTTGTCCATCTTCCCTTACCCTTCCAGCACACTCTGCATTTCCTAAAATATCCCCCTTGCAGACCCTTTTGTCTTCGAAGCCTTTGCAGCTCTTTTGCTCCCATTGTGTGAAAGCAGGAGAGAGCCCTTTCTTTCTGGCCTGGCAGGATGGAGGGGTGGGATGGGTGTGGAGGCGTGTTTGCGTGCCAGAGAGTGAACAAGCATGAATAGGGCCAGCTGGCCACTCTTGTGCCCGTCTTTCCAGCATTTCCATCTGATATTCCCTGCTCATTGCAATTTTGCAGGCCACATTCACTAACACAAAAAGACTAGGGAGCAAGCAAATGCACGGATATTTAAAGGGAAAAGCTTTATTTCTGATTTTCTTAGATCATAGTGGACTGTAAAACAACAGGGAACAATGAGATCAACGTTCAATAAGCTTGTTGTCCTTTTTTTTTTTTGCCAGTCAAGCTTCCTTTTTTTTTTTTTTTTTCTTTTGTATAAATTGAAACAGAACAAACAACCAGGAAATTTTTCTCACAAAAACATGCTTTTTAATAAAAAAAGAGAATAATGTTTATTGATAAGGATTGTTTTCTGGATATGTACAATACTAATGCAGGAGGATTATGCTAACAGAAAACGCCAAACATCATGAATTGACTTCCCGGAGTGTGGACGGTCCAAAGAGCAATGTCCTCAGAGCAATGTCTACGTCAGTCAACAGGAACAAGTGAACAGTGCTTTTATTTTTTTACAACAAATTACCAGCCATTATGACTGAAGACCTGACACATAGTAACCTGCGGTGAGATGTACAGAAATCCATAAGACAACATAGAATCTACACAAGAAGGTAACTGTTTGAGTAAGAATTTCCTCCAGAAAATGGAAGTATGTTCTAAATAGGTAGTTTTGGAAAAAGGGGAGGAGAAAAAAAAAAAAGAAAAGAAAAAAAAAGCAGAATACTAACATTGGATGTCCTCAGTTCACAGTGAATGCCAGTCTTCTGGGTCTAAATGCTGTTACCTTCATCTGAATCCTTTCTGCCTGCCCTCAATTAATGCCTTTATCACTGCGATGTAACAAAAATTACTTTTACCTGAGCCTTCCCCTGCTATTTCATCTTTGCTGCAGCTCTTGTCAGCTTGCACTTTAGACCAAAAGTGCAAACTCAGACATACCCTCAGGTGGAAGATACACACACCTTCCCAGCATGAGTGGTACGAATCACAGCTAATCATTTCAGCACTAAGTAACGCTACACAAAACATCCTACAAACGCTGTTAAGCAAACTCAGTAGCGATAATTTGGGGGGAGGGGCGAACATAGAGATTAAAAATTGCCACCAGTTAATTTCCCACACGTTGGATTGCTTTGAAGCAATTTCTTCCACTAGCTACCTTTTGGATTTATTTTATTTTCTCATCCAGAAACACTGGAGGGTACTGGGAAGAGGTAAGAGGTTGATTTTATGCCACGCTTCTACTGTGATCTTCCCAGAGAGGAGGCAACATAAAATTCAAGATCATATTTTTGCAATTTTTACCTCCACCTGCTTTTCTTTACAAGCAATGTGTGATTCAGCTCAGTCTGGGTTGTGCACTCCTGACCACCAAATGTGACCCACTGTGGGGTTCTGTGGACTCCCTCCTCTGACAATCCTTACAAACACTCTTCCTGAATTAACTTTCACTTCAGGGTTAAAGTTTTTGTCCCACTCCAAAGCACGTAGAGGATCTCATTTAGATAGCAGGTTTGGGGATTTGGAGGGAGACCCTGAGCTCCCATCAGCTGCACTTTGCTTAGCATACTCCTGAGAGAATTGATTCACCTCTCCAAAGGGGGAACAGCTTCCATGGGCCAAATCACAAAGTCAAAGACAAAAAACTCTATGATTTTTCTATCGTCTACCTAGTGGGACACACGTTTCTATTTCTCACCTGAGTGCTCTTTGCAGTATCTCCTGCTAAAATAAATCGTAGCTCCCTAAATAGTAACTTTTGCATCTTCAGGCTTTCTCCTGTTTTTGCCAAAAGCTTCCTTCTGTCATATATACCCTATCCCATAAGCATTATCAGGAGAGTTTTAATTTTGATGATCATAATGTTTTAATTTTATTTTGAAAAGTATTCCAGAATTTCAGCAGATTTGCTGGCTTCTGTGCTTGAAGGAGCTTACATGTCCCTGTGGTTCAGTAAATCTATGGGGTTTAGCTTTTGTACCTTTTGAGCTTTGACATCACTTTGACAAGTGCATTTGGTGGTCAAAAGCAACTTCTTATCCTGTGCAGACCAGCTAAAGAGTTAGCAAGCCTGGCATGACTTACTTGTCAGCTCGTAGCATTGAAAAGGTTTATTAGTGTGTGGTCTAAGCGAACTTTGCACTGCTAGACAGGCCTGGGTGATGAAGCAGACACAAAGGCTGAGCACAACAGACCAGCTACCACCAACATACCTCGTGCTAGCAGGGCATCTGTGGTCAGCCAGAAGAATGATGTCACTGCCTACTGTGGTAGTGCCCTTATGTAACTGGCCAGTAAACATGGTCTGAGATTACTGACCTCGGGTGGACTTAGGTTGGTGAGACTGATAACAGGAATTGGGTGGCATCGGTCAACGATTTTCAGCTCTTTGGTGCTTTCAAATCGAGCAAATGAACTCAGAAAAGGGTAGAATGGGGACAACAAAAGACATGACATTTTTGCACTTGCAGTAGGAGGACTTTGAATGTCATCTCCTACTGTAGAAGCAATGTCCAACTGAAGGAGTCATGAGGAACTCTGCATAACTGGTACCAATGCTGGAAAACTGCCTGACATGAGCTGGCCAACATAGGGAGTAGTGTAATGCCATAACATGAATTTGTAGAATGAATGGCTTGAAGAAGCCTGAAAACAAACACGACCTCATTTACTAGAAGCTGAATCCACAATCTTCCTGCTGTTTCATAAGGACTGAAGGTGCTGGGCAGGGGGTACTCAATGCTTTGGAGGATGAAGTCTGTAAAGGTCAATTATTGTGATATTTTTGCAGGAGGAATTTGAAGAAAATTGCCCTTAAACCTATGACTCATTTGTTCCTGGATTCTAGGAAATTCTTCTTTTGACAGACTAAAAAGTACTGGAAAAGAATTAAAGCGTGTTGGAATCACTAAAAGCAGGGGAAAACAGGTGAAGGGGAGCCCTCGCTGAAATGGGACCAGGTTTGGCTGCTGTGCCCTGGGCAGCCCTTAGCTCAGTGTATGCACAGCAAAGTTCAGCTACTGGCACCTGGCACGGGTACAACAGCAGAAACTGCAGCTGCTCTGGATACCCGTGTTCAGAGAACTTCAGAGAGTTGTCGAGATGGTACCAATCTGCAATGCCACAACCTATACTGATAAAAAGTGCTACTGAGAAATCGGGTGACTCTGCGCTCTTCTAAATTTCAGAGAATCTTTAGGCCACAACTTGTAATTGTTGCTCTGGCTTTTATGAGTGAGACAAGAGATGGAGCATCTAAGTAGGAGCTGCAGCACTTGGCTTCTGATTATTGAGGTGACCATATCTAATATGCATCCATTAAGCACAACCGTCCCCTGAAGGCAAACATACTCAGATGAAGAGAACATGGAACAGGGATGTATGAAATTCAAGATAACATTGAGTTAAAAATGGGAACTCACCACCCTCCCTGATATTACCTTAAAAACAGACCCAACAAAATTTCCCAATGAAACTTCTTACTCTTGAAAAATACTACTACTTAATACTACTTTATCTATTTGGCTGAAATTCCAACTTGAAAATACATTAGAAGTATTTATATATTTCTAAAGATTGTGAGAGTTTAGAACGTTTTAATCCTTAGTCAGTACCAAAATAAATTCTAAATTCCATCTGGGGAATAGCAACATCATGTTTTAGCTTGTTCTAGTCAAACCAGTGCTAAACAGATAAAACAGGAACTTGCAATTTCCTTCCCCTGTAAAGGTGTTGATCTTTCAGTGGAGACATATCCCTGATCACGTATTTTTTTCTCAGAAGCAAAGGCTGTAATTAAAAAAAACCAACCCAACACTAAGTCAAATCTATAAAGTGGATTACTGTAGAGTATGGAGAAAATGACCTTCCGAAGTTAAAGGAGAAGCTTAAATAGCCAATAATTGAAATGTCATAGGAGGAACTGAGCTGGTAAGAAAAAGCAAATATTTAAAGATGAGAAATATTTAACAAGTCACTGGATTAATTTCTCTGCCAAGTTCATCAGAAGCAAATATATTTCTATTTGATGTCAGAGACATCAGGTAGAATCTGACTAACCTTACGGGCATAAAACAACCTTGGAGGCCTCTTTGGCTCAGAACAGTTTTAAAGCAGAAGTCCCATCAGTGAAGTAGATCCACCTTGGCAATAAAGGCAAACAATTACATTTTATGAAAAAAAGTTATAATTGTTGTACAAATAACTGCTCATTCTTCCATTTTTTACTGCTTGGTCTGAAGGAGCTGCTGTTCTAGCAGAACTCAGCTCTTTTATTACAAGCTAAGTATGAGATACTCCTGTCACTTGACATACACAAGATATATGTCCCTTCAGGAAGCTGTTCTGACATTTGCTCTTCTCCTTCACTGGTTTCTCACCACCTCTCCTCCATGGAAATAACATCATGATTAAGCCAACAATCACAAATTAAAAATAATTGAGATTTCAAGGTGTTTCCTTCTCTGTTTTCTTCATCTTCAGCCTAATTGCACAGGCTTAGCTAAAGTGTACACTTTCATGTTTTCAATCTACTGATTCAAACTGCAACGTCCCTCTAATTGTGAACAGCCTGACATTCAAAAGGTTGGGTCGTAGAGTGAAATAATTTCATTTAAAAAAAGGCTGGGAATAAGTCTCCAGACAGAGTCTGTCTAAGCAATGCTTTGAAATGATTAAGAATCCCTGTTCCTCCTAATTCTTCCCCCTGACACAGTGTGAATGAAGCTGTTCAGTGGGAAGTGGCCAGTGTCCCAGTGAAGATGGATGGCTGGCTCCTGCTCGGAGGCTCCCTCCCCATTCCCCTGCAGCAGGGAGGATGTCAGGGAGCTGAGTCAGTAAAAGGGGGGCTGTGCTCCTCCTTACTGACCAAATCCCTGCACAGACATTCCCGTGGGGCTGCTGCCCATTGGTGGGTGTCACTACCTCAATTGCCATTTTTTTTTACTAAGATCTGAAATGTTCATCTTCAGTGCCTCTTTCACTGGACCAGCTAGTGGAATTAATATCTATAGTGCATACTGCAAAACCTTGGCCATGTATTTCAGTTCAGTCTGAATTTCCTCTTTGTGTGTACTTCTTTTAAGAAGAAAAAGAAACCAGGTGATTTAACATGGCAGAGTATACACACTCCTAAGAATACTGACTGTTCCATCACATTAAATTAAAAAGGTGACTTGTATATATTTACGGTGGCCCATGGTTTCATTTACACACAACTGAATTGGTTAAATTTACAATTTAAAGAGTAAATCATCTGTATGTACATCCTCTAGTTGGACTGTTCCTCTATTATTGTTCTATTGATAAAACTAATGTATTAAAGTAATATATAAGGCCCAGCCTAAGCTTGTTCATTAAGCACTCAACACACGGCATTTTAGTGACTGAAAGGGGAAAAAAATTAAACAATTTGCATACTTCAGTACTGTAGCAAATGACTGCATTGACAAGGTCACCATGCTAAATTGACATCATCCACACCACATCCAACTTCTAAAAATCCTCCAATATTTGCACGGTGATGCCTGTAAAAACCTCATTAAGAGTCAGACACTTAAGGATTTTTTCCCTCTTGCCTGTTTAATAAGCAATTTATTTTTTTAATTAAGAATTCAGTATGCTTTTAATTTACACAAGAAAAAAAGCTTGAGTGCTCAGGGTTTTTTGTGGTAACACAGCTAGCTGTATAAAATGCCATTCCTTCCTCTACTACATACATAATTGTATCTCCAAAGGTAACTCCCATTGAATCAGATAACTAGCAATTTCTTTTGTAATCAGAACCTAATTAGGTGGTTGTTTACAGTATAAGTGATCAATAGCTTTTATTCTGGATCACACAGTGTCAAAGCTCTAATAATTGGTATTAAAAGTAACACAGATACTATAATCATATCAAATGTAAAAATTCTTCAAAAAGTATGTACTATACTGGGAGGTTATTAAAATTCCTGATACTGCCTAAAATGTTTAATGTGCTGAATACAAATGATATTTTAAAGAAAGGTTTGTGGATCAAAGATGTATTTAATAATTGTAATGTTTATGAATTTGTTTGGAAAATATTTTTAATTGGATAATGTCAGACTTCAGAATTATAATGCTATGTTCATTAGCATTTCAATAGGTTAGACTATCAACTCCTTTTGACATAAAGAATTTGATTTATTTTTTAAATCATGAATCTCGCAATCTTTTTTCTGTTGTTGCTAGTTTTAAATAATTTGATTAGCTTCTACAAGAAGAGCAACAGGAACCACACGTGTTTTGCTGGTAATGATGTGCTGTGTATTTCTTCTCCGAAAGCAGCTCTGCTCCTTTTGAAAGCAATTTGCAGTTTCTTATCAGCACAGAATTAGAGTAATATTGTCTAATTCGTTATGTTCAGTGGCACAGAGTATCGTAGAATTCTATCACAAACACAGTGCTTTGAAACCTACATTATGTGACCATAATCAAGAGTACATAAATCAATTTTGGAATTTCATGAAAGTGTTTATTATTAGTTAAGGAAAAGCTCTAAAGATGAACTTGTCAATAGGTTTAATAATCTCTTAGCAAGACGTGCATTTTGCACACTCCCAAACTTCACTGCAGTTTACAAAACAGCAACTTGTACTTTATAGTTGTATTGCAAAGGGCTGATCTGGACATTTCAGAGCAGGACGGGGAATGAACGTGTAAGTCTCAATGTAAATCTGTAAATTCAACATGATGAACTCCTTGCCCAGTGAAGTTATCTTCTACTTTCAGTGGAAACAAAACCTGATTACTGTTGATCATTTAGACATAACTGCTTGTAACAGTCAACAGGCCATCACAGTAAGGTACAAAGACAGCCCTTAGGAGAAATGCTGCCTATTCGATGACATTTAAAGCTTTAAAGAATTCCTTACAGATATCGCAGAAAATCATCATGAGCCAGCAGAGGCTGTCAACGTCACTGAATGAAAACCAAAGTGATCAAATCACGTATACTGGCAATACTGCCATCCAAACCATTAAAACAAACTATGGAACTGGTCTTGCAAACAGTTCATCATGTCAGCGATGGCAAGCTCTGCAGTAGGAACTACCAGGGTGAGAAAAGCCTGTCACATGGGTGAGTGTGCACGACACTGCCTTGTAATTGGATCAACCACCCCTTTGTGTTGATTTTAGCAGTCTAAGAAATAAAACACAGTTTAAATGATACCCTACTACCTCTTGTCTCTCTACAGTGTTGTAGGAAGTAAGGCATGAAGTTCCTGTAACTTTTTGAGCTGACATTATCAGCTGTGTATAAACAGATAATGCTGTTTTAGTAGGGCAAATAAATTGCATGTCATTTTTTATTAAACAAACAGTATAATAACTGGACTATATTATCACAATGGAAGCATAGAAGACCATGGACTGTATAGCTGAAACCCTGTAGAAAAATTTGTTTCTGCTGATTACCCTCAAATTTAAAGAAACGTGTCTTTTTTAAAGAAACCAAGCTTTTACAACGGCTGCTTCTTGTTAATTTAAAGAATCCTCACCCTTGTTAAGGCTAGATGATTATAATTAAAAGATAAACGTACTGTTAGAAAGTTCTATGCCATACTCTAATTTTATGAGAATTTAACCGAAAGACGTACATTACACCTGTAGGTGAATTATAATGGCTTCTCAGCAGGGAACGCAGAATCACTTACAGTACGTAAACATTTAAAGAGGAAAATGCTAATACACTGAAAGAGTTTAACATCAGTAGTAATTTATCAAATGAAGAAGTTTCATAAAGTCCACTCTCTGGGAGAACATTCACCATTAGACAAAAGCCTGGCATCCTTGATAGTCTGAAGTTCAATCAGTTTGAAAACCAAAACAATTCAATGAGATAAACAGGCTCTTAAGAAAAGTGCCATCCTCCTTCTCAGGTGAAAGCCAGAATTAAACTAATTATTATTATTAAAATAATCCAACCAGGTCGCTTTACAGGCAAATTTACACACTGTCTCTTTAAAACACTGCATGCCCAAAAGCCTTTTGGGTTTGGAATGTAGCACTGCACCAAGTATTTCACAAAGCCTCTAAATATCACAAGAAGCTTTTTTAGAGAGAGAAAAGAAAAATTCCAGCTGACTGAAACTGTTCTAGCCAGGAGTGCCTCAGCTTAGCTCCCAGACCTGGAATTCCAGATAAACAACAGAGGACAGGAAACAGATTTTTTTTTTTTTTTACACGTCCTTTTGTAATGATGCAGCTAAAAGACGACTGCTGAGCTTAGGAAAAAAGAGAGTGGGAGTGCAAGTGTCACCAGAGTGAGCGGTGTGCTTAGATAGAAGCTTCTAGGACGAGCGAGCGAATTCTCCGCAGATATGTGACTGGTGGAGACTCCTGCTGTGTTGTCTTTCCCAATAGCATTCTGCAAGACACAATACTTGCCTTGGTCACCATTACACATTTTCACTGCAAAATATTTATATCTACGTCATGAAATTCATCTTCTGTTGGCTCATGTCCCACCCTCTGCTGTTTCCTACATATCACTGTCACAGACCGACAGATAGAAAAGGCATAAAATCTGATGGCAAAATGACAGTATTTTAAACGACAAACCCACCAGCACAGCACAATTCAAAAGAAAGAAGAAAGTATTAAAAAAACCCCTACTTCAGTGGTGGTTCTATGTGCTACCCTATCCTTGTCAAGTATGGCAAGTTTTTGGCAATCCACATTCATCATGTCAGTTTATTTTAAAAAGTAAATGTAGGACCTGAAGAGAAACTGCAACTTGGATAAAAATAAATAAAATCTAATCCATGGGATAAGAAAAGACTGAATTTTCTACCTTATGAAAATTTTCTTTCTCACATCTTTTTTTCCTTTAATTGCTGCATTATTTACATTCCTTGTCTTCTTTGCTACCAGTAATTAATTATGAATATGCAAATACAGATTGGCAGATTACAGTGAACTATTTAAGGAGGAGGCTTAGCAGGAATATTTCTCATTGCTCTCATCCTCAGTAAAACACAAAACCCTAACAAGTATAATCACAGAAGTAGAACAATTTAGACTGGAAGGGGCCTCTAGGGGTCATTAAGTCCAACCTATTCCATGCAAAGTTGCTCAGACCCTGTCCACTCGGTCTGAAAAACCACAAGGATGAAGCTTCTACAGAGGGGACAAGCCTCCCCCATCCTGGAGGGGCAATGGGCCAAGGTACATCACTAATTATTAAGCTTCCTGAGAGACTCAGTACAAAGGATATGGACTGACAGACATGGAAACTGATGTAATGTTTATGTCTCAAAGGGGGCCTTGGAGGTCAGGCTGAGTAGACTACTCAAACAGCACCGGGAGGTGGATGCTTCCTGGGGCTGCCAGTCTGTCTCCTGATGTATGAGCATCACATCTCCTGGATGTGAACATCGTTTCATGCCTTAAATTGGTCACTTTTGTTAGCCACAGAATGATGTCCACTATGTTTCTGTGTATTTGCTAAAAGCCATATCATCTTGTGTTCCTGCAGATTATTAGCTAATTGCACTTGCTGGGTAATTACCATGGGATCTGCTGGAACATGTACTATAGAGCTATTAAAATATAAAGTCAGCAGAGGCCACTTTGAGTTCCAAATTTCTCAGTAAGACCATTCTCTAACATTATGGTACCCAAACATAACAATACTAACAAGACTTTAGTGTGGGGTAAACCCATTATACTCTTGACAGGTTTTGAACGTTTCACACAGGACCCACATCTTACCTCATTAAGACAGAGCTCTGTATCTAGAGATTCGTTGGATTTCCGCTTCTTCTGTGCCTATGAACAAAGGCAAAATTTATTCCCTGTACAATTTATACATACAGCAGCACAAAACAATTACATATATTTGCATGGGTTGTCATACTCCTATAATTTTGACAGTGATTTGCACATGATTAACAAATAAACTCTCCAAATGTAACTGCATGTTTTCCAATAACATTCACATTCTGATTTGGATTTACAGCAAAACTTCAAAAGTCAGCTAAGGGTACTTAGTAATTACAATGATGAGTGCCATCAGCTGCAGAGAACATGTTCTGTTCTGTGGCCCCTTAAAAATGGTGCTGGATAGTCATGAGAAGAAATGAAATATGACAGTTAATAATTACCATAATATCTCTGAATATTAACAGAAAAATCTATTGTATGCCTCAGTTTAGGAAAATATGCAACAGAGGAGTATTTTATCCTTTAACGATTCTTGCAATTTCTCTAAGTATTACCATGAAAATATAAACATAATTGTACTATATTGCATGGCTGCCACAGAGTCTTTTCTAGAAAGTTACAAAAAGAACATTTAATGTATTTTAAGATATATCTGTAAGTTGAATTGAGCTGTTTGTTTACATTGTGTTCACTGATTATTACGCATGGATTATTATTAAATGCAGGAATATTTGAGATTATCAAAAATTTAAAAATTAATCTGCCATATCTTCATCCATGTCTTATGATGAGCATCCACCTGTTGCTACTACTGTGTGCTTTTCTCACTGACTCAAGTAAGAAACGTTTTTGGTGGCAGCATCACACAATGAAAATAATAATGCGCCCTGTCTGGCATCACAAGGTGCTTGGCATTTCCACTGCTCAACTGAACATGACTGGGCTGGTAGTTTTCTGCTTTTCAACAACAGCAATAGCAACCTCCATGGTGCTGAAGATATTTTCAATAAATGGTGCTGTGGTTAAGTACTTCAGTGATTCTCAATATAATTACTTTCTTTGTATATTCCAGAAACATAAACAGCTCTCTTTTGTAGGAGCTACTGATGTTAAATGTACAAGCAATTCTTACAACAGAAGATTTGGATTTACACATTGAAACTACTGATTGCACTGAGCACGTCTGATACTTCCACCCGTAAGTTTTGTTGGACTTCCAATTTACTTCCTGCAAAAAAGGACCTGAATCTCACTGTGTTGCATTCATTTTATACTGCAGAATCCCACTTCTTTTGGCAGAGATGGTCTGGACTAAAGCTGATGTGAAGAAGTGCTGAGCATTCTGATTTTATACACTCAAAAAATTCAGTTCCACATACAGCTATTTTATTTCATATCTGAGAGCCATTGGTGCTGCCTATGGATACAAAAGTCTTCAACCTAATTACTGATTTTAGAATTGAAATGAAGGAACTGAACTTCTCATTAGGAAGCACATTCTTTGCTTTTCATGATACATTTATATTTATAAATAGGTATATGAGAGACAGCTGAAAAACTAAACCAGCTGGGAACTAGGAGAAAGGCAACCTAGCTCTAGTAAGAATGCATACTGTATATGTTAGCAGCTTTCACATATATGACAAAATAAAAGTTCAATTCATTAATAAACACCCTCTACAAAATCGTTCTCTTACATACCCTTTCTTATAATTAGTACCATTAATGTGGTTATGGTAAGCATAAATTTAACTATCTAAACGGAAAAAGAAATGCCTGGAAGTAAATCTGCTACAAGAAGAAGCAACACAGTGAAGCCTTCCTGACACGTCTGCAGTGGTGGTGGCATTTACTCAGGTTAGGAAACTTCTTTAATGGCAACCGGGTAGATTTCAACTCCTAAACAGCTCCATGGAAATGGGTAACGAAGAAGAAACTGGATTTCAATCCTGATTTTCTTATATCCTAAATACCCACACTATACCGAATTGAAATTGGAGGTTTTAGATGATGCCTTAGGTTGAGGGGTTCAGATTTTGGCAGGATAAACTGTTAAGGATTATACAAGCCTCATATTTGTTAGTTTGGCATTCAATGCTGAATTTCCTACTCCACATGAGCATCTGTCTACTGGAAACATTGTGCTATGCTGCTTACACCTGCTTCAGATTCATAAGACTGTGCTAACTACAAGTCTACCCCTGGTAGCTGGTCTCAACACCGAAGTTAGAATTTATGTTCCTTCTGCACCGTGCCTCTCAAATGAGAAAAGTATCATTATTTTATCTATATGCGGTAAAGTCTTCCTTTACTTCATTCAGCCAGAGAGATAAACAATAGAGTGCAGCAGCTAAAATACACGTACCTTTGAGAACACTATTTTAAAGGTAAGATCAACAGCTAGAAACAATATCAACATAAAAAAAGCTTTTCAGTCATTTTGATCAATATTCCCCTAGTTTTCATTCGGAAGGTAATACTTCTCTGTATCCATATATTTATTCTACTCATTCTAACACCAACAACACTTATTCACATGCATTCTCTATTATAAAGTCATCCTTTCTTAGAATTGAAAAGTAGTTTTAATCATCAGGCAGGCTTTTCCCTTATCGAAACAGAAAGGACAATATCTTCCATTTAAAAATACAGCAAAAATGAAACCTCTTTTGGTGGGCAAAAGGTGAAGGGAAAGAAAAAACTGTCATTTTGAGGATGAGATGAGACATTATATGCCAAGTTTCAAATTGGAAGAGTACATTTTTACTGTTGAGTTATAAACCTGTAAAACGGCTTATAATGGAAATGCTGGCATAGGCTGCATTACTACAATACAACAGTGCATCACTAAATCACAAGTAATGGAAAAAAACCCCAACCCCTACATGTTGAAGAGAGTGCTATGGAACGTGTATGTCCTTTAATTACAATCTAAGGGGAAAATTCTTCCTGTCCTACATTTGGACAGAAATGACCCTATCTGCAGCAGAAGCACTGTATTTGTGCTGCAGTGAGTGAATGCCTTATCAGAGGTAAAATATCAGGGCTTGGAGGTTCTGCTGACAGCCTTGGTGGAACTACACTCAGACTGGGAGACATGCGTTTGAATTATGAAGGATATCCTCAGCCATCAGGTATTTATAACATCTTCCATTATCCTAAAAAATTAAACAATAGAAATGTGTGCTCATCACGTAGAGCTGCAGACAATCCTGACAGGGAATATCTACTCCATCAACAAATTTGGGAAGTGAGAGTTGTTCGTTATGCAAGATGTCAGAGAATCACTACCAGCCCCTATATCTCAGGTATCCTACATGCCTAATATACAGGCAAGAAGGTACCTTCAGATGTTCTAGAAGTACCTAATTGCACTAGGGAGTAAAACAGCACACAAATGGCTAATAAGTGTGCATTCAAATATATATATATTTTAATTTTAACATAAAGCTCTTTTCTAGTGATAAAAATATCTATAGGAATTTTATCATTAAAAAACCACAAGTGGAGCTAGGCTGATAAAAATAATAAATAGAAAACAGCGAAAGAAAAGCAGCTTAAAATAAGTGGTTAAACACATGGAAATAGGTAATTTCTACTGAGGTAAAATAGCATTTGCTAATGATTTATACACTCAGCTGTGACATGCCTCTGACTGTAAACCAAAGTTATGTAAGACAGGTTGACACTCACCCTGGCTTCGCAGGGAGCTATAATTCAGTAATGTGGGCTACTCTGACAAAGCTGCCCCCATACTGCCAACAACCTTGTACTCACGCTTTAATACTCTGTAAAACTGAACATCTGCTTCTACAGAGAATCTTATCACTGTGGTAGCACAAGCAACAGATTATATTTAGAGATAATCATATTCATGCACCTCCTGATGAGCCCAAGTATCCTGTACATTAGCCACACAAGCCATGCTTTGGTCTTTGCAACCTTTAGCTTTTAATGTTCAAACTGAAGTGTTGGACTTAGTCAAGAGCTCATACAGAAACCAACTGCATGCCCAGAAAAGAAAAAACTCTCATGACTGAAAGAAAAATGTTATTCATTTCTTTCCTAGAAAGAAAGGAAAATCAGAATGGGCAGAGGAACTAGTGGTTTTCTGAAAGAAGAAAGAAATATTGCTTATAGAGAAATTTCTCCTTCAGACACCAGGCTCTGTGACCTCCACATTTCCTTCTAATCCCAATGGCTCCTAGGTGAGTTCAACATATATGTCCTTGCACAAGACACATCCTAACCTAGTCTTCTCTTGTCCTGTACCTAATAACCACTGTAAGATCCTCCCAAACATAGTACTCTACTTCCCATCCCCCAAATCCTTCTACCTCCATTCTTTGCAGACACTACAGGTTTGGATTTATTCCCAGAAATGCTATCTTGCAATTATGCATCCAGCTTCTATAAATCATAGCACTACATGGTTAATAAATGCATTAAACACTGCAGTGGTATCTCACCAAGAGTCAGGACACACATTACTTATGGCTTGTCATCCAGCAGTATTTTTAGAGACCCACTACAGCATGCATATCTGTGTTACTCACAGCAAGGAAAAGGTCTGAGTGGGGATGGCTCCAAACGGAGGTGAGCTTCAATTTGGAGGGAGGGGAGGAAAGGAGAAGTACAGAAGGGGAAATAAATGCATTGGACCTGAATGCAAACAGGCACAGAGTGAGCATCTGACCTCAGAAACCAGTCTCTTGCTATTAGCTCCACACTCTGGGCCGTATGTGCTTTATGAAACACATTGCTTAGACATTACAGTGAGAGACAACAGAAGTATCATTACAATAGACACCTGTTATGTGGGTTGTTTTTTCAGCTAATTTTAGTGTGCCTTTTTTCAGTGTGCCTCTGTCGTCTAGTTATGCCCAGATTAACATCTTCTTTTTTCTGAAGAAGAGGGACAAATCTCCCAGAATACATCCTTCAAATGACCAGCTTCTGAAGTAGCTATAACAAACGAGGGTGCTTGTTCTTTTTGTTCTTTTCTTGTGTTGATTAGAGAGATTTACTATGCAACTAACCTGTTTTTCTAACAGAGGGACACACACAATAAGCAGAGAAATATAGACTGTAAAACTGCAATCAGTTTAGCTCTTCCACACTTACTAAGTGATAGGTGCATCCATCACAATTGTCAATAGTATTTTCTTATTAGCACAGTAGTACTATGCCATGCTAGAGTATAAATTACTTTCAAGAGGGAAGATAAGCAAAGTGTGGGTCTGAGACACAGGCCATGGCAATAAGGATCCAATTCAGCACAGAGTAATTTTTAAATGCATACTGTACAGTCAGCGTGCAAAAATATTTAAGCTATAAAAACAATCAGCTTTGCACAGTTCTATAAAAAATAAGTCAGGTCATTTTTTCTGCTTCTGTTTTTTTTCTCTGCTGAATCAGCCCTCAGGATGCAAGCTCGGGGCATGAAATTATCAGTCGTCATTCTGCATAAAAGCACCACACTGCTGTCATCCCACTTTGTACAGTGAAGCAAGGATCTTTTATAAACAAGCATTACCAAGGCACTGCTGGCACTAGTCTTCAAAGCTACATAGATAACACCCAGCACACTTAGAATCAAATCACAACTTTTTCAGCTGGGAGACATTAAATAAAGCAAACCAATTATCCCCTTGTTCCCATAGACACTGAGGACACACACATGGAGTTTTACAGGCTGAAGTACAGTGCAATAAACAGTTTACCGGCCAGTCCTTTCAGATCCCATCACCTCCCATCCTGAGCTCCTGTCCCCTGTAACTTTGTACCTGTCTTAAAATCATAGAATCATAAAATCATTTAGGCTGGAAAAGATCTCTAGGATCTTCAAGTCCAACCTTTGTCCAACATCTCCCTGACCCCTAGACCATGTCTCAAAGCACCACATCTACTCGTTTGTTGAACACCTCCAGGGATGGTGACTCCACCACTTCCCTGGGCAGCCTGTTCCAATGACTAACCAATCTTTCAGTAAAGAATTTATTCCTAATATCAAATCTAAATATACCCTGGCACAACTTGAGGCCTTCTACAAGGGTCTTGTCTGGCTTTCCCTGGTCTGGGCAGGGCAGCAGAGCATAGGCCATCCCAGCACTGCAGGACATCCCAACTGCCTTTGAACCAAGCCACTCTTGTTTGCCAGTTCATGAATTCAGAAATTATAAGTGAGGCTTTATCCTAAAACAGCAAACAGCTGTTCAGTGGGCAATACACAGTGACAGATCTACCTAGCTCACCTTCGCAAAGTTCTGGCTTTCTTAAGAGAGCATATATTGCATATCAAAAGTCTCCTTATCCCTCAACATTAGTAGATTCTTGCTAGTTTTGAGTACTTCAGCATCAGAAACAAGGGATAGAGGGCAACCTCAAAGCAGGGAGGTTTGTTTTCTGCTCAGGAAAGGGAAAAAGGGATGGTGGGTCTCCTGAGAAAATTTCCAAGCATTTATTCCTGAAAAAAAGTCTTCAACCTAGGGCAGGCATGAGGAACCCTCTGGGAAGGGGGGCTAGGACACATGTTGGTCCCTGTTCTGGTAAAGTCAGCTTTCCAGCTCTTTGGTCACCAACGAAGGAGCACTGCCCGGTGTCTTCTGTACAGGGCCAGCTGGGCTGGGAATGGTGTCGTTTCCCCAGACCATTGGGTAATGATGGATCAAATTAGGTTTGGTTTAACAGGTGTGCAGTGCAGACACTTGGGTCTCTTGATAGCTGTAGCTAGAAACATATTTAGCAGCAGACATGACTTTACAAATACAAGAAACAGGCCTATTAGTTGATAAAGTCCAATACATTTAGAGGAAAACCTCCTCCCTCCAACCTCTTCAATCTTAAAATTATGAGAAAGTTTTATTGGGGGGAAGGACTGAGGGGTGGTGGGAGTAATCCTCCCAAAATGAGCAGAAACAAGAGTGGAAAGAAGGAGAGTTGACCTGTATTGTGCAAATTATTCCTGCACCATTCCCAGATCCTTATGTTAGGAAAGATGAGACTTAATTAAGCCCCATCTCTCACTGCACTTATATGGCACAAAAACTGCCTAACCGCAATCTTACAAGGTTTTATAAAAACCAGATCCTATCAGAAACACCAAACCGATCAAACAGCTTACAAGGACCAGACACCGAGATCTTCAAATATTTATTTCAAGCAATTAGTCTCCCAGTGAGCACAGCACAAAATATGACACCCAGCCAAGACAACTGAACTGACTGACTTACCTTTCATGGCAGTACAGTGAGTTGCTAATAGTTTTGTTTTTGTGTTCAGCCATTCATTTATCTGAGTAAAATGAATTTCTATAGTCCTAGATTCTTGCTTCCTATTTTTAGGAGATATTATGCAACTCTCCTAATATGGTCTTTTTATGGATTTCCCTCAAGCAAATATTTTTGCATTAAGAAGGGAAGAGGAGAAAACAGAATACTAAAAAACACAGACAGAATAAGTTTTGTTAGGTTAATATCTCAATGGCTTAGGCTGCCTAGGTTTTCTTTGGTTTGTTTTTTTTTTTTTCCTCTAGTTATAAAACTGAACAGCCATGTAATCCAAAGTCGATTTGTTTGGGATTTTACTATTAAAACCCATTTCCCTAGTGATTCACCACAGCTATCAACCCAGAGCCACACGTAGTAGTTACAGGTAGCACCTGGCTGTTGTGCACTGAACAGCATCTAAAGAAAACCAGCATGAGCACAAAGTCATTACAATCCCAGTTAAAAGACACACTGAGCTTTTAATTTTGAACAAAGGTAAGCCATTGAAGAACTACAGATCCCACAACACTTCCCCAGACTGGAGTGTGTGCCCTTGCATGTCTGAATATGCAAACAAAGTTGTTCTGTTTGGCAGCAGGCGAAGCATCTACCTCCCCTATTAGTCTGGGCTACGTGGTGCACTGGAGTGTGGTGTAAACACTCCTGAGCAGCTGTCAGCCATGGCTACTCAGGGACTAAAAGCAGCTCAGCCAGAACACCACAGGCCCACATTGCACTAATGAGCCTTGAAAAGAGCCACCATGCTAATGTAGTTACAGCATCTCTACACTGCATCTCACACCCCGGGGTGTGCCTTGGCTGGAGGGTGGTTGTGATGTGCTGCTTTGAGGAGGCAGGGATGCTCTACACCAGCTCCTCACAGGCAAGCTCTCCTTCACACCGAGAAGATGACATGATGGTGTGGGGCTGGGACTCTGCTAAGAAGAACTTAGAACTTATAAGCCTCCCAAGTTGAAAGCAGGGAGAGTGCTCAGTAGGGATGCTCACCACGTCGGTCAGCCCCATGAGACATCCAGCTCCGAGCTGTCAGTAGGTGGAAGAGATTAAGAAAACAAGGTCACGCATTGCCTCTGCACTTGGGCAGCAGGACCAGGGGTGGTGTCCTCTGGTTCTGCAGCTGGAAGGAAAGATCAGGCAAGCTTGCTTGAACATCAGTCTGCACGAGGCCTTGAGCGCTGAGCATTACAGGAAGCCTCGCTCGTGCTATGCCAACCTTAAGCAAGTGATATTACTGCTGGTCTCTTGAGCACTGCATTCACTCATAAATTTTAAAAGGAAAGGGAATGACCATAAACATCTGCTTTTGATTAAGTGACTAAAAAAGCTTAAGACTCTTCTCTTCACTAACCATACACATATACATGTGTGTGTTGTGAGTACTGGCATGGTTATGCACAGAAAGAAAACAGCCTTATTGAAAACACTTCAGTTAACAAGTGACTTTGCTGCAATTAAAGGGAGGCAAAAGCAAAGGCTTACTGAAGTAACCTTGCAAAGCAAGACAGAAGAAACCAGGCTCTTAGCTGAGCACCCACCACACAGCTCTGCCCTCCCCTCTTCAGCATTTACACATTTCAAGGCCAATGTATTAATTTCCTCACATCCAGAGTTATGTGGCTATGCCTATACCTGAGCCCCATCAAATCATGACATTTAGAGACTGATTTTTTTTCGTTTAAAGTAATTCAATCCTGAACAGCTGTGATTGGGATTAATTGGTGATTTTTGCATTTCTGAAACAATCTGCTCTCCAGAAGTGCCACTGAAATAAAAATTTTGAGCATTTTCTGCCTGTTCCTCTAATGCTGTAGCTGAATTCTGCAGGTGCAGAGATGTATCCTCACAACTAGCAGGGCTGAAATTTTAGTGAACTTGCTGCAGTACTTGCCTCACTATCTATGTTCCTTTCTAGCACTGAAAATACCATTCAGGATAGAAATATTGGAGAGATTTTTCTTAAATAATGCAATCAAATTTACCAAGGTGAGTCTGTAAGGTGAGGTTATGGCACACTGTGGTTTCGATAGGCAGTTATTCCCCAAGAATTCAGCCAGAGCTACACATGTAACACAAAAATTTCAGGCAAATAGTTAATGTTTTGGCAAAGTTCACAGTCACTGAGCATAGGATTTTTTAAAATGCAAAATGTAAGACAATTTCAACTTTAAGCGTAGCTGCTAGCTGTGTCTATAATCATCTATTTTTGCTTTCATTAGAATATATGCCTTTATACTTTTCTACAAAGGTATTCAAATTCAGTTAGTATTCCTAATTAATAAATTCTGATAGCATTTTAATTTAATTTCTAAATGTAAATTAATGCCACGAAATCTTGATTGTTGGCATTTTATTTTCTACGACGAGCATATATTTCAGCGGATTTAAGTCATGACTGAAAAATAATAAACATCCAGTTAGCCTTGTCCACAGATCTCCATTAGCTAAGCTAGACCTTGGTTTGTCCTGTCAGCTTCCTAAACATTATTAAAAGGCCATTGCAGTATAGATCTTAAAACTCAATGCTTGTGAGAGACTTTGATGTAGCATCCTACATTCATTCTTCCCTTGCTGAATTGAATGAAGGAGAGAAAAATCATCTCTTCTCAAAAATATTGGGAGTGAAATGCTACCACTAATTCTCTTTAATGGGCTATGCTATAGTGGACTATACTTTAATGGATGATATTATAGTGGCCTTCCTCACATCCATTATTTACACATGAACAATACTCTCCTACACAACAGTTAAACCATAGCTAATGAAGCTATTCAGATAAGCAGAGTAAACGTAAGAGGAGTCGGTAGAATCATCATCTTATTAGAAAGGTGCCTTATTCTTTACTGCCCTGATCCCACTGCACCAATAGGAATTCTTCCACTGGCCAGGCAGCAGCAAGTGAAAATGAAAAGTAACTTCCTAGTATCTGCACACGTGGCCACAAATTTGAGCTTTATAAGAAGTATTTAGAATTTTTTTCCATCACTAAAACAATTTCTTAGACACAAAAAGTATTGCGAATGTTAGACGTTTAACAATTATAACCCTACTGAAACAAATCTGAGCCTATAATAACCGGATTATGCAAATAATTATCAGATTATGCAAAGCTGTATTCACAGGATATGATCTCGCTTTGTTTCATCACACAAGCCATTCACAGAAGGACAGAATGCTTACATTTATATTTACATTTAATAAGCCAGAAAATATAAATAGATGAATGCTAATAATGCAAGTAATGGAGATCAATAGGATCACTTTGGGTATATTTTGTAAGGTTTTCATACTAAACTGGAAGAAGCTTTTGAAGATTTATTGTGACTAGTTTGCCAACTTTTTGCAGTATTATGTTGTGGCAGAGTGGATAGTTCAGGGGATTATTAATGGGATATACAGCCTTATATTCCAAGGCAGCTAGTTTAATCTAGCTCAGGTCAATACTGACAACTATTCTGTAGTATTTTTGAAATGAGGAGGCGGTTCTGGAGCACTTCTTCTCTTAAGAGGACAGGTTCAATGCACAAAAGTGGCACTAATTTGCACCTCAGGCAGTACACTTCATCAAAGAGACTGAGGAATTAATGGGATATAGGTTTATAACATTGCAAAGCACTCAGGATGCTTCCTCATGCCATTCATTTCCCTTTCTGGGAGATGAGCTGCTCTGTTAAAAAGAGACAGTCCTCCTATATGCTCAGATTTTTCCAGTTCCATTGCAAATCCTACAAGAAATCTTGAAGGTGCCCTATGCTACCAAATTCCAGCATCATTTAGTGGGGCTCAAGAGAGAGATTAGAAGGTTTCACCTAGAAAACATCTTGAGAGTGCTATCTGAAGAAGATCTTGATTGATGACGGTTGGCAGCAAATATTTCCCTCAGTGCATAACAGTTTTGTTAATGGTTCTAGACTGAGCTGAGGCAAGTAGAAAACAGACCAGGGTGTTTTTTGTGATCTACCTACTCAGATGCATCTAATACTCGCAAGCATCAGCTTTGTCTTACTGACAAGTTTCAGTGTCAACAGGTTGTCACCTGGTTTCCAGAGAGGAAGCATTAAAAAAAAAAATACAACTGGGTGTATGTTGACTACAGCAACAATATGACTCTTGTGTTGCCTCTACCTCCAGACCAGTGGGAGGAAGGTCAGAACTAAGATGGCTGCACTAGAGATGAGGAGTGAGTATAATGGAGGCTGTGTCTACTGTATATTAGCATATGTATAATGCATGCATATATTATATGCAGCTTCTCAATATACAGGCTGCATATGGGCAACAGCACTGATACTGCACTAGTGTATTGAAATGTCCCAGTGAGAAGTGGATTTAATGGGTTTAAGAGATAGCACGTTCAGTGGCCAAGATGGGATTAGCCTCTCCTGTATTTGAAAACAGCATCCTTAGAAGGGATCGGGGTTATCACTGTGCTGCTCACACAGTGGCCACTTGAAGAGCACAGGACATCACGTTGCTGATATGCCGTGCATGGATGAACCTAATTGCACCACAACAGGCTTTATACACAACAAAGGGCAGCGGATGATGAATGAGGACTTGCAGAGCATATATGAGCAGATGCGCCTCACTGGCTTGGAGATTATTTGGAGCTGCAGCTTTGCCAGTTGCTCTCTTTAAATGTTCATGAAAACAGCAGAGCCCAGTGCCCTGTTCCACTCACATGAGCCAGCATGACTTGTGTTTTAGGGTCTGTCCCTGTGATGTGGACCTAGGACGAACAGTTTGGCTCCCAAAGAGCAGAGCTCTCTCTCACTGAGGGCACTTAGCAAAGAGTTGTACTGCTACTAAACACAACACTGCATCTGAGCCATCAGCCTGAAGGTGAAAAGCCTCTGCTTAATTAATGATTCATAAGTATCTTCACTAAGCTGTTCTCTGGGTATACACTGCGTGTGTTTTTTACCCGAATGTTTTCTGTTGTGCCTATAACAACTGAATTTCTCATCTGCAAATAACCATGATCGAATCCTTAGGAATAACCAGGAAATCTTAATCTAGAGTAATAGGGGTTAGCCCAACTCTTGATGAGAGCATGATTCTGAAAATAGTTTTAAGAATTGGTGTCAAACTAATTAAGTTCAAAATCAGTATGAAAAGGAAACAATTCTTCCTTCTGAATTCACATTTGACTTCTGAAATTGTATCCAGGCACTTAGCTCCTTGCAGGAATAGATCCCTAAATTTGCCCTCAGAACCAGCTAATTACAGTTACAGTGCATATGTGATTGAAGTGTGCAGAACAGCATACTGACACAGAATTCATTATATAATGGTCTTCAAGAATTTAACTCGGATACATGCAACTGTTAATACACTACTTTTTCTAGAGGCAGGCAGCCATTGTAAAAAAGATACTAAATGCTGTTGATCAGAAAAGTTCTGATGAAACTTAGTTTTTTGCATTTGTGTAGACACAAATTTAGGAATGGATGGAACTGATCTGCATAAATTAGGTACTTATAACTGCAGGTAGCTATTTAGATCCTACCTGGTACACATCTTACCTGCCATGTACATAACGAATCTGAAAGCGCGCATTTCAAATCTGAGCATGACTTCAGTACCTCCAAATGTTTATGTGCATGTGATAATGCATATCTAGCCTTGAATTAGAGGCAACCTGAGGTTTCTGAAAATGTCAATCTGCAAAAATACAGTAGTACCGTGTAATGCAGTATTTAGTAAATTACCACCCTGCATACCTAATTCTGTTTTAAGAAAGACATGAAAGAGGATAATCCTGTAATTCGTTAGGACACATGCTGAGTGAACCTAAGAAAAAATATCCTGCATTTTGCACAACAGTCAGTCTGTTTACTTGTGGCTCACAGAAAGTGCTAAGCATGCAGGAGGGCTTAACCTGAGGTGGGATTATTAAACCAAGTCCACTGATTAGAACTACAGTTTGCTGTGAAATAGTTGGGCTCTTCTCCAAAGTACAGACTAAACCATTTTGAACTCGAATTGATTTTGAAGGCAACGAACTGAAATGGGTGACACCGTCTCATGTTCTGGAAATCAGTAGCAAGTTGAAAAATGTTGTAGACTAGATGGTTTGAGGGCAACGTAGAGATCTATTATTCAGGTAAGACAGCTGATTAGGAGTTGTAGGGATAAAAAGCAAGTAGGAGGTAAAGGGTGTGATTTATTTTCAGCATTTGATTACTAATGTACAGTGAGGACTATAAGTAAAATGAGCAGACAGGTTAAAACCAGAATAAAAGTATATTTATGTTTTCTTATCATCAGTGCTTTTTATTAAAAGTATATGTTAGCTAATTTGGTTAAAAGACTGAATTTAGTTTTCTGTCTTATAAATTTGGTTAGACTACTTGAAAAATTTAGGCATGCTATGGAAATTTTAGCTCTTCAACAGTATACTACTTTTGCAGCTATGCCGCCTTGTCACAGAATCACTGAATGGTGGGGGTTGGAAGAGACCTCTGGAGATCGTCTAGTCCAACCCCCCCTTGTCAAAGCAGGTTCACCCAGAACAGGTTGCCCAGGATCACGTCCAGGTAGATTTCGAAAGTCTCCAGAGAAGGAGACTCCACAACCTCTTCTAGGGCCCTGTCACCCTCACAGTCATCAATGTATGATTTAGAATGTTTACTTATTGTATTCTGATTTCCATTGGGCTTCTCTATGTTTCATTTGTTGATAGTTACAAGGAAGAAACTATTCTTAAAACATCTACTTTATTATTACCAAAATGCTTTTGATCATAACTGCCACAGAACTGCGAGCCTGGGTAGTTAAATTTTTGAGAACATTAGTTTACGGGTTACATAGAAATATCAAAGAATGATGTATATATATGTAAGGAGTAACTGATAATTACAATGTACACTTAAGGATAATTGCAATGTACACAACTGTGGAGCTATTCCATTTTTACAAGTGTATAAACAAAAGCAGGATTTGATTAGGTCGTGTGATTGCCTCTTTAGACTCAGATGACTTTATATGCACAAACATACATCAGGTACCTGGGTTTGCTGTTGGCAGAGGAAGGCAATGTATGCTCTTTACTCAAGGATAAGGAAGTAGGGTTGCCTCAGACTTTTTTCCCAAATTAAAATATACACCAAATTTTTAAGGCCAGGCAGGATGGGGCTCTGAGTAACCTGATCTAGTGGGAGGTGTCCCTGCCTGTGGCAGGGGGGTTGGAACTAGATGATCTTTAAGGTCCCTTCCAACCCTGACGATTCTGTCATTCTATGATTCTATGATTTTTAAATCCAATCTCTTAATTGCTCCCCAGTATGGCCACAACACCCAGCCCCTTCCCTGCTGTAGCTTCCAAGGCAGCCCAGCCAGCGATGGCATGGTGACTCCTCCTGTGCTATATGGGTTCAATATCTCTCCTGCTCAGTCTTGTGCAGTCTTTTTTTCCCCTTGAACCTGCATTTAGCCATTACATCATTAGAGCGACTATAGAAAAATGTATATGATAAATTTCACACCAGAATAAGTCTATGAGGCAGTTGAGTGCCCAAAGATCTGTGAGAAGAAGGGAAAAAAGTAAAAATAAAAAATGGGAAGGACAGATAGGAAAGGATCTAATGAAGACTAACAGTTAACTGGAAGTGAGGTTTCAGAGGTGCTGCAGATACGCCAGTAAATTGAGAACAATAGTCTAACAACTCAAGTCACATAAATAGGCAGAACTAGTCTTGGTTATCACTTCCAGAAGGTGAACTTCCCATGATAAAATAGTGTATTTCTTGAATTTCTATTATTTTCAACAGGGAGGGTTTCCAAGAGTACAGGAGGGTGTTTTAAAAGGATCTTTGTGTTTAAAGCTGCTATCTGTGTATGAATTTAAGGGAATCCATCACTCTAAAAGCAGTGTGATTTTCTTTGCTGGTACTGCAGAGTTATTTAGACCTCCAGAGGAAAGGTTACTGTTCTGCACTGGGGAAAGTAATGGTGCCCTGAGATTGGGTGTAAGAGGACAAAGAAAGCTGCCACATCCACTTTCACAACTGGCATGTTCTGCAAGATGTGTTAAAGAAGAGAATATGGTAAATACCTTCAAGCCCATTTTCATCCAGTGGGTAACATCAGGTTCTCCTTTCTATTTTTTCTGAGCATTGGAGTACTTAAATTCATACCTTCCCCAAATGCTTTAACTCTACTATATTCTTCATAATGATTCAGCTAAAACTAACAACAAAGCAGTGTGAACACCTGAAACTACTAAGTAATAAACAATTAAACATGGACAAAAGGAGGCTTGTGGAAAACTCTATTTGCCTGATAACTGCTCAGGACCTACCACTACGGGGCAGTGGCTTCTGCATACTACCCAGTTCTTAATCTTCTTGACAATGATTTTAGACTGAAAATAAGTCAGACAGGGCTGTGAGCATAAGACAGCGAACTGTAGCTGAAACTTTGCTGTAGCAGTAGGCAAAATACTTTGGTGTGCTCTAGGAAATCGATAGCTAATCTATGCAAACAACCTCTTGATTATTAAGAAGTGGGAAAGTGTCCAGAGGTGTCTGCAACAAGCAGACCACAAGAGCCAACAAGGCTGACAGTAAACAAGACAATTATAGGACAATTTGAATGCAGTAGTCATCCGTGGGCTACTCTCTACTCACTTGTTTAGCCCAGGTCTCGTAAAAAATACTGAGGAACAAAGATTTTGTGAGAAGACTTAGAACCCTACTCCAGGATCTGGGACCATCTCTCCAACCTCTGGAGATTTCAGGGAGCGGGGTAAGAGACAAGGCAAACCTCGTGTCCCTGCACCAGGACTGTGCACAACGCCTCAGGGTCTGTCTCCAGGAGGGAGACTTCTACCCCATGGAACGAGGAGAGGTCCTGTAACAAATTGCTGTGAGGCTCCCATGGCTTCACACTCCCCCTGCACCCTCCCCCACAAGATGGAGAAGGCATGTAATTCATAAAATGGTATCTGTCTGTGATTAAAATCCAAAAATTTAGTCTTCACACTGCTATTCCTCTTAAACCACCAAACTACAAAAGAAACACATAAATACTTGCTTTAATAGCAGTGTTTAAAAATACATTTCAATTATTAAAGTCTTGTGAAATCTTTTTGCTTGCCTAGCAAATAACAATTCTTTGCAAAAATTGCAGAATTGATAAAGAAAGATTTTATTTGTTAAATTTCAATCTATTCTAGCAACGGTTGAGCTATTTTCATACTTCAGAAAGAAACATTGCTGTACTGACAACTGTATCAATTATCTGAGATAGTACCAATCTTTTACTTTGGTTTTCCTCACCTATCTCTGTGGATATACTTTTTGAGGATAACAAAGTACATTAACATAGTTTATAATAATAAAATATTTATTGTTTCTAGAGCACTCAAACACATTATGTGGTTTTCAGAATAAATAAAGGCTACAAGGTGATATCTCAGTTTCACTGAAGTTAAATGTAATTCATTGAGTTTTTAGGGTCAGGAGCACCTTTTCATTATGAGCCTGTGGAACAGCCAGTATGATGGGATTCTGGTCTGGAAGTAGGACTCCTGCAAGCTCTTCCAGTTAAAGTGAAAAAAGTACTAATGATGTCAAGGATTCTATTCTTGTTCTCCGTTCCATTAGAAGCCTGGTGGCATGATCGCTTTTGCCTGCACTGGCTTTGCAACAGGGTCAGCTGCTGGCACAACCAGCCTTACGTTCACTTGAACAAACACAAATGGGAGTGGAGTCATGGCTAAAACCCAATATTTGCTAACAGTGAACAGTATGACTTAAACAAAGCACTTTGTCAAGTCCCATAAACGCACAATATATTGCGAACTATACTTCCAAAGACAATATGATTAAACATCTACCATTGCAATGCAATGACCTAGAATTTTTATTAGTAGTAGCTATGCCTTAAAATTAAATTATAATACTGTGCTCCATTTTATGGCTGTTTTTTGCAGGCTATAGTGAGCTATCTGTTTTAAAAGGGAAATACATGATGGACTAGATATCTGATTGAGAACTGAAGTTGGCTGACACTAGGAATACCTTTAATATGATGAAGAACCACATAAAGTAATAGCATGGGCTATGAATAGTTTGATTTGGCTTATCTGATGTGATCCGATTTTCTGATTCCAGTTTATTCTAGCACTTGGTATTTTTGTGAGCATTCCTCTAAGAGGATACTGATGTGAAATGTAGAAACAACTGTGGCTTAGGGGAACACTGCAAATGCTACATCTGCTTTTAGTAGTAATAATTTGCAAAATTCTTTCTGAGGATAAGAACTATAATCTGACCACAGAATTTTCAGTTTTCTGTAAAGGTGTCTAGTACATTTTCATAAAGTTGCATTGTTGTAAGTCATTAAATTGTTTTTCAGTAACCACATACTCATTTTCAATTGAACAATTATTAAACTATAAAACAAAATTGCATGATTCCTAAAACTGTGGTCTGGAGTTTTACAGTCTGCTATAAAGTGCTGTATTATTATAATACACTAAAGATGTTCAGACTATTAAAACTTTTTTTGTAAATGAACTGTAAAATTTTTTATCATTGATGAAATAATTCTAAAGTATTATGCTCTCCAGCAGTATACATGCACAGTATTTTGGTATAATGAAAAGTAAGATAATCAAAAAAACATAATTTAAACTGTAATTCTAATATGCAAAATAAACCATTTTGCTGTTTTTCAGTAAGAGAAGTTTATTACACCTGACTTCTGACATTAAAAAAAAGTTTCACCAGAGTACTGATCATTAAATATAACGTCCAGTCTTACAGAGAGCTCTATACGCCAAAGCAGCTGAACGTTAACGAGCGTACATCTAACAAGAGATGCGCTGACTTAGGCTGTCAGAGAGTTTTAGCCTGTATTTTTCTCCACAAATTGTGACTTATCTTTCAGGGGAGCTCGATGTTCAGCAAAGAAGTTCAACTAAGGACAGGAAATGAGAACAACTTTCTACCAACTACTGATGGCTGATGACACTAATGTGAGACATCCGAGCCTATAGGGTATGAGGCTGGGCTACATCCTCAAACTGTTCCTCTGATATTCAAAAGAGAGGCAAAAGACTCTCTGAACTTAGAAATTAATTAGCTCTATTAATCAGATCTTTAACTTCAGCAGGATTTCACCAAGCTTGAAAATTATCTATCTTGTGTGGTCCTGAAATTCTCTGGCAAAGATGGTGAAGAACCCAAGCACAGCCTTGCTCTGAGCAGAAGCAGTCTACAGGATCACACCATTAGCACATATGTATCTCTATGTTCACTGCAAAGCAGCTTTTTACCACTGAGGTCCACTGTTTGCATGGTAATGCAGGCGGACTGCTGTTTGCTTTCCTGCCTGGGAACACCAAGATTGCCATACAGGCTGAAAAACCAAACCTGTCCCTTGCTTATGGTGACTTGATCTTCTCTGGCTCTACCTGACGGGAGCAAGAGCCATGCAGTAAAGGAATACAGGAAATTTTATACATCCACATTTTTTGAAGACCGCTCCAGCATGGTGTTGAAGCAAACAAGGATTAACTTAACTGAAACCAACATCAATGAAATCAATGGACAAAGCAGTCTCCATTTTGGTAAAACACAGGAATTTGTTCAGTGCTCCTCAGATTAGAAGTGTAAGATTAAAGATGAAACTTTAAATTATTCCTGACTGTCAGATTTTAATCTGAACATGAAAAGCACACAAGACTTCTTCAAGAATTCTTCCTGAAGCAAATTAAAGATGCTGCTTTTTCAGAAGAAAAGCTGTCAATAGGTGTTCTCGGAATCACTTTAACAGCAGGCTGACCTGATTATCTCAGCTAATCCTAGAAATACAGGACGTAAATTTAAATCTTTTCATACAGAACATTTTGTTAATATTATTTTTTATTTCTTTTTTTAATTATTTTTTTTGTTTTTGTTTTTTTTTGCTTTTTTTTTTTTTTTATT